>PVKU01000060.1:356097-578328 GCA_004027475.1 Anoura caudifer | reverse complement strand
GCTCTCAACCCCCACAAGTGTTTTCAATAGGTGCTTTTAGGCTTTATTTCCCAGCCCTGGGGCCCTGGGGCCCTAGGTTGCACGGTCTGTCTTGCTCCCCGTTTTCGCCTGGTTTATCTGTGTGCGAATGTTTGTCCGTGGTCAGCCTTGCGTGCCTCACTGGGTCTGCCCTTTGCCACCTGGCACCCGGGTCCACCAGCCACCACTTTTTCCTGCTACGACCCCTCTCCGCTGGCCGCTGACTTCACCCCTCTTACCAGTCTAGATGAATGGTTGTTGGTCTTCAGTACAGTTCAATTTTCTGTCAGTTCTGGTTGTTCTTTTGTTTCTATATTTTTGTTATCCTTAATCTTGGTTGTGCAAGGAGGCACAGTATGTCTACCTATGCCTCCATCTTGGCCAGAAGTCCATTTAGTTTTTTCTATGAAATAAAAGACACATTTTTCATTTTCACCAATAACTATTGATTTGGATATTTTGAGTATGTTGGCTATCTCCTGCTATTGGCTTCTAGTGGGTAGAGGTTAGGGGTGCTGTTAAATGTCTTCCAATGCAAAAGACAGCCCCACAGCAAAGAATTGTTTGGCCAAAAAGTCAATAGTACCAAGAAACTTCGCAAACCACTTTTGACATTTTTGATCAGGCACAGCACCTCTATATACTGCATAAATCTTTTTTGGTGTTTCTGTTGCATTTTTTCTTGTAACAATAAAGCATAATATGCCAAAAATGTGACATATCTTTTTCCATCTTCAATATTAAAGTGGCTGCACAAAAATTTGCCAATTTTTAAAAAAAAATGCATGCTTGATGGATGTATCTGGAAAGCATTATGCTAAGTGAAATAAGCCAGGTGGTAAAAGACAATACCATATGATCTCACCTATAAGTGGAACCTAATCAACAAAACAAACAAGCAAGCAAAACAGAATCAGAGACATTGAAATAAAGAACAAACTGACAGTAACCAGAGAGTAGGAGGGAGAGTAGGAGGGATAACAGGGCCAAAAGGGGAAAGGGTCATCAAGGAACATGTATAAAGGACACATGGACAAAGCCACAGTGGGGCAGGAACGAGGGTGGGAGGTAGAGATGAGTGGGGTAGAGGGGAGTGGTGGGTGGAAAATGGAGACAACTGTACTTGAACAACAATAAAAAAATTTTTTTAAATGTGTGCTGATATGGTAACTGTTACTATATAATCTAACAGAATTCTTTCAAATGAAGTTAAACACAACTAAGTGCCATGAGAGGCACTGTAGGGAAAAAACAAAGTTTTTGGCCCACCCAATAGTTCCATTCTATAGGTGGAATGTTAGAAGTTTCACTAGATTTTTACCTAGTAATAGATCAAAGAGAAAAATAAGTCTGAACGAATATTAATTTGGATTGCAACATAAAATGAAGTGGTAGAACTAGAGGTTAACTTCTAAATTTGCTGTTAACAGAACTTGGTATGATATAATACAGTTCTCAAAGAATCTGAGAATTGCTCAGTTCATAATGGCAGTGTTATATGTATTTTAGTCAAGAAAAATTTCCCTTATTTTTTCCAGAGAAAGATTTCAACCTTTCTAGACCTAAGAAATAATTTTTTAGAATAGAAAAGGAAAGGAACTAACATTTGGTGCCCATATATGTAATTTTATTCTGACAATTTTATTTTTGTCAGGACAAGGAATATTCTCATTTTTATCAGTGAAGAAGCTGAAATTGAGCAGGTTTAAGTAACTTGTCCAAGGTGACACAGAGTAGTGAAGAATTGCTATTCAGAAGTCCCTAGCCCATACATTTCCACCAACTGGAATTCATTAGGGATAAACTAGGTTCTCTTGAGATAAAGTTTATTTTTCTTTTATGCAATGTTTTAAAAACCTGCTGGGTCAGTGTAGTGTTGTTTAACAGTGATTAAGTGAACGCCGAGGGTGATTGTTAACCATAGATTCCCTCCTTTCCTAGAGATTGAGATTCTGTAGATGTTGGGTAGGATTCTAGAATATGGAAATATAACCGGATATATAACTGCACAAATCTTTTCTTTGCGTGGAAAACTATACACTAATCAACTCAGTTGTGAGGTGGTCTGTTTCCTCTGGGAGTTCGAATGGAGGAGGGGGCTGTGGAAGAAAAGAGTAAAAGAAGAGTACATACTTACACATGACTTGGTAGGCACACATCTGCTGAGTCAGACACTGCTAGGCTCAGAAAGTTCACAGACATCCCTGTCCTCTGGATCTTTACTACTGAGGAGTAACAGGCCCTGCAGTGAGACAAGGCCCTCCCCCTCTGGTTTTGTTGCTGCATAATGAAAGTCTCTTCAGAATGCATCTCTTTGGAATGCAGTGGATTTTCTGTGTCTACTCATTGAAAATTAGGTCATCCTAGTTCTAAAGTGTTTTTGTTTGATTTCAGGTTATTTTTGTTGAATTAGTATTTATTTAGTTATTAGTTCATAAACATCTTTGTATGTGCTTTTGGTCATTTATAGTTCTTTTGTGAATGGCCTGTTTAGGTAATTGTCTACTTTTTTGTCATTTTTAATTATTTTTAATTACCTGAGGAATACATGTATATATCCCCCTTTATGAAAAAGTAGAGCATTACAGATAAAGCTAAAAATGTATTTCTGCAATATATCTTCATCAACAAAACTTTTTAAAAGCATAAATGGTGTCATTCATATTGTTTATGTTGTTGCAAATTGCTTTTTTCCTTCCAACTCACATGTTTTGAGAGCTATGTATGTTAATACATATAGGTCTAGTCCTTAACTTTTTTTTATGTTCTTTAAATACTGTATAGCAGAAGTCAGCAAACCTTTGCTATAAAAGGCCAAACAGTAGATATTTTAGGGTTTGTGGGCCATAGGGTCTCTGTTGTAGCTGTTCTCATTTGTCGCTATAGTGCGAAAGCAACCACAGACAGTGTGAGTGAGTGATGATGGCTGTGTTTCAGTACAACTTTGTATATGGACATTGAAATTTGGACATACAACTTTCATTGTTATTTTTTCCAGGATGTCAAACTATTTTTAGCTCATGAATCTTGCTGTATAGTCAGTTTTACAAGTATATTTGTAGTAATTTTTATGTTTTCTTATAGTGGTATTACGCTTGCTTAACTTTGTTGAAATATCATTTTGTAAATACCATTATGAATGTATAGAAAATCATCAGAAATCAAAATAAGAATAATATCTAAGAAAGTTTTGATTATAATGACGAAGATATACCATTCTTTAGCCAATTTAAAAAAATAACTTGTCAAACATGTATAGTCTCCCTGCTTTAATTTAAGTTAGAGCCTTTAGTTGTTTTTATTTTTATCTGTATAATAGTTTTTGAAGCCTTGCTGCACTTACATGTCTCATAGGGCAGGAATTAAACTTTTCTGCTGTGGTTTGGAGATTTTATGTTAGACCCTAAAACTCATTTAAAATCATGAAAAACATTCATTTAAACAAATCTCTTAGAAAAGTTTTTACTAAAGTAGTCTCTTTGTTGTTGGCATACTATACAAGCTTGCTTATTGGAATCAGTATTCTGTATGTGAAGGAATATAGGATACTTGTAGTAATAATTTAAAGAAAAGAAGTTTTAAAAAAATAGGGTTATTTGTCCCCTCTGACTTACCAAACTTAGATTTTTGCTCTTAATTTTTAGGAGTAAAAATATGCATTGCAGTGCTTTTCTTTTTTTAATTACATTTTATTTTATTTTATTTTTTATGGTTTTATTTATTTATTTTAGAGAGAGGGAAAGGGAGGGAGAAGAGAGGGAGAGAAACATCAGTGTGTGGTTGCCTCTCATGTGCCCCCAACTGGGGACCTGGCCTGCAACCCAGGCATGTGCCCTGACTGGGAATTGAACAGGTGACCCTTTGGTTCCCAGTCTAGCGTTTGATCCACTGAGCTACACCAGCCAGGTCAATGCTTTTCTTTTTAATAGCATTTCATTTCGAGAAATAAATTGAATCTTTGAACTTGGGTGTATGTTGAATATGTTTCGATGTAAAATTGTATTTCAAATATTCAAGTAGAATTTAAGCAACCTTTCAACAATAAGCAGAGAGGAATGTAGTTTGTTCGTATTTAATCTCTTTCCCTTTGACCTAATTTCCTTAGAAAAATATTTTGTTTGTGTGTTCTCCGGCCAGATTTTGTTGTCCTAGAGCCTGAACTAAGTCAGAGGCTTCTCTGCCCTTTAATCCTTGCCCTGTTTACCATCACTAACAATTGTAAGCTGGTGCATCATAAAATAAAGGCATTGACTCTTCCATTGATGGGAAATGGTAACAGTGTATTTGGGCTTAGAGTAATTGAAGGTACTTGGAATAGCTTGATATTTTTCTTTAGGTAAGCACTCCCTAGTTTATTTTTTTTTTTATTTTTTAAAAGGATTTTATTTATTTCTTTTTAGAGAGAGGAAGGGAGGGAGAAAGGGAGAGAAACATCAATGTATGGTTGCCTCTAGTGAGCCCCACACTGGGGACCTGGCCTGCAACCCAGGCTTGTGCCTTGACTGGGAATCAAACTGGCAACCCTTTGGTTTGCAGGCCAGTGCTCAATCCACTGAGCCATACCAGCCGGGTGAGAAACCATTTGTACCCTCACTTTTAACTGCCCTTGTGTTGTTTTCAAAAGCTGTATGATTATCTTTAAGTAAATATGACTACGTTGTTAGGTTGTTAGTTTCTTGGTGGTTTTAGGTCAAAGAAATAGAAATTAGTGGAAGTATTATAGATGAAAATAAGGAAGGTATGAAATAATTTTATCTTTTTACCAAGTTAAGGTTTATAAAATGCTCATAGATTTGAAAAGAACCTAAAGAATACACTATTTTATATTTTTAGGGATTAAAATAAATTTCTCTCTTTCAACTTCTGTGTATGCTTGAAATTGTTCATAATAAAATGTTGGGAAAATAGGTTAATGTACTTGTATTTTACTTTTTTGCATATTTCAATAAACAATTATTTAAAATATTCTTATCATGGTAGTTTTAAAAATTAACTTCAGCGTTTGGGAGGTTGGAAGACTTTCAATCAATCTTTTCTCTTAATGAGTTACATCATAAAATGAAAGAACCTGGTGGAAATGAAGAAAATATAGTTTGTTGAACTCCTCTATCTTTATCATCTCTCTTAGATGTAAACTAGGCTGTTTGTTGTGGCTAGTGGAATGAATTACAAGCCTACTTTTTGTAAAGTACATAGTTTTCATTTGCAGTGAGTCTCTGAAGTGAAATACTGTTTGAATTACTTATTTTTTCTCTGCTGACCTTTCTTTTCTTTTACAGCATCCACCCGTTTTGTGAAGTGTGAAAAATGTCATCATTTTTTTGTTGTACTATCTGAAGCTGACTCAAAGAAGAGCATAATTAAAGAACCTGAATCAGCAGCAGAAGCTGTAAAATTGGCATTCCAACAGAAACCACCTCCTCCCCCGAAGAAGGTATGAAGTCTTAGCCCAGTCTTACAGACATTTTATCTAGAAAATATTTCATTGCTTTCCCCCTCTGCAGTTTATATTGGACCCTAATATTAGTATCTAAACACATATTGTAAGTAATTAATATGGACTATATCTGGCTAAATTGTTTTTGATATTTGATACTTGGAATTCAGGTATAGAGTCCATTGCTTTTTTCCCCATGTAATGATTACTATATTCAGTAGCAATGAAAGGTAGTTGGATGATTATTAAAATAGTATTACTACTAAATTAATCTAAAATGATAACCTTAAAGGAGAGCAACTATGGATTTATTTTTGTTAGTTTGAGCACCTAAAGAGCATCAGTCTGCAACCCCTGCCCCTCCCCATTAATTTAGTCTACTCTATGATAAAACAGCCTCAGGCTGACAATGGAAGTAAGTTTTTCATGGCCAGTCTACCGACACTCTCCTCTGTAGTACTGTGACCTTTGTTGGTATGGGCTCTTTCCAGGAGTCTCAGACAGATGTGATTTGGCTGTATGAAACACAGCAGTTTACAACCAGCCCCAGCGGGTGGGCGCTTGGTGTGCACTTTCTGAGAACAGGGAGCCCTGCTCCTGGGTGGTGTGCCCTGTGTTCTGGCCATGTTCAGATGTTTGTACTCTTTGGTTATTTCTCACCCTCTGCTTCAGTGTAGCTTCCTTCTGCTCTGTTTAGATATCACTTTTCTTCCAAGTATGCTATGCAGATTTAATAATTCATGAGTGTAATTTTTGGGGAAGGAAGATTTTTTAAAACCATAATAAAATGCATATGGCCAAGAACTAAAGAATTTGTAATGTGAAAATAAATAATGTAATAGAAAATACAGCTACTAAGCTTTATATTCTTCAGCAATTTGTGTAGACTTTACACATCTAAGTCAAAATTCTAGGAAATAATTAGGCAATTTAACTATTTTCCAGAGTTGGTGAATATCAACAGTTAATTTCTATTTACTGAAAGCTGAAGGAATTTACCCTAGGTTCCAAGCTCCTGGCAATATCCAAGTATTGAATAGAGCTTTACTTTCTTCTAAGAATAAAGCTTTTATATTGCCATGTAGGTAAATAAGTACCTTTAAAGTTAATATCTGAGAAAAAAGCTAAATGTCTGTGAAATTAAAATACATAGTTACTGGTAGTATCATGGCTTTTGATTATACAACGCCTATTTATGAAAAGGGTAATTTTATAATACATTGTCTTTATGAAGAATATTATTCATATGATTGACAGAGGTGTAGAAAGGATTAATTTTAGTGAATTACATTAATGATGATACCTTTAGACTCCTGGTGGCATGTGTAGGTATTCTAAGTGTCTTTAATGCTAACTTTTAAAAGTTAGCATCAATGGCATTGTTTACAGAATTGGAACTAGCACTAGTAGCACTAGAAGAGGACAGTGATACTTTGTTAGGCTAGAGAACAAAAATATTGTGTTTTTGTTCATTTAGGGTTTGGGGCCTTGAATCATTGCTATATAATGTATCATACCCTTGGCATTTTGTTTTTGATGAGTCTTTGTTCAAATTTAAAACTGGAAGCAAATATATTTAGTATATAACTTTTTACTGTGTATGTTTTTATGATAGCTGATATGAAATTATTCATACCTAATTATTTTTCAGATTTATAACTACCTCGACAAGTATGTTGTTGGCCAGTCATTTGCTAAGAAGGTGCTTTCAGTTGCTGTGTACAATCATTATAAGAGAATATACAATAATATCCCAGCTAACCTGAGGCAGCAAGCAGAGGTTGAGAAGCAGACATCATTAACACCTAGAGGTTAGTGTTTTGATAATTGTCCAAAATAGAGATTGCTATGTCTAGAAGTAATCTTTATTACAACTCCTTGCTTTTGTCTTAAAGTGCTTTTAGCATATTATGGTACAGCATTTTTCAAAGCACAGGTCACATCTCTTTAGTGAATTATGAATTAATTTTGGTAGGTTTCCAACAGCATTTTTTTAAAAAGTTAATAGCTATGAATAGAAAATACCAGAGTACATTAACTGTAGCTAAGTATCGTTTCTTAAAACTTTTGCTTTTAGTAATATGTGCATGGGTTCTGAGTCACAGAGATAAAGGTATTTCTTACCAAGGGTCTCAGGGAAAAATGTTTGAGAGTCACTGGGGTAGAGATTGAGACATCATCTTTAAATTATAGACCTCTCCACAGCCAGTTCCCCATGACCCTCTCAGTGCAGTGCTCTGCGTGACCCTGAGTACTCTTGTGCCTTCAGGGTACAGAACTTCATCTAAGTCCTATGTATGGATGGAAAACTCTTGTAGACCACTGACAGCTCTCTTTCCCTCTTTCCTTTCCTTTCGGGCCCCAGCTGCAGTGCTCAAAGTTAGGGGCAAATTTGTAAGTGATTCAAAGTATCAATATAATTCCTATTGATGGTAGACTCTAACATACCAATACACTATGTAATCTCAATTTACTGTGGACAATGATGTGTGTTATATTAATAGAATGATTTTATAAAAATACTGAATTGAGTAAAATGTATATTTTTAAGTTTTGTTGTTGCTGTTGGCCACAGAGCCCCAATTTCTTACTTAGGCCCACAGCTGTTGTTTCACAACTTGAGGGGGTTCTGCTAAATACTTACATTTATAAAATGACTTTTGATTACTTTTAACAGCTACTAAATATATAACTGGCTCAATGAAGACACTTGTTCACTTGTTAAACTTACTGCAAAGTAGTTATGTAGTAGTATCAGTTACTCTATTTTTAGAAAGTATAAGTCATAATAACTAATGGAAGGCTTGGAACATTCATTTTGATAAGGTCCAAATAGCACTGCCTAGTCATAGAGCAGAATGATTTTTTCCTGGTTTCTTCAGTCAACAAGTCAATAATTAAGATGTTCTAGTTCTAGAAAAACAAATGGTAATGCAGTATTTATAGTATGAGGGGTTTAAACTCTTATTGAAGACTTAAATTATTACTATTCTTTTTTTTAAAGATTTTATTTATTTATTTTTAGAGAAAGGGGAAGGGAGGGAGGAAGAGAGGGAGAGAAACATCAGTGTGTGGTTGCCTCTTGCATGCCTCCAACTGGGGACCTGGCCTGCAACCCAGGCATGTGCCCTAACTAGGAATCGAACCAGCGACCCTTAGGTTTGTAGGCTGGTGCTCAATCCACTGAGCTACACCAGCCAGGGCAAATAAATACTATTCTTAAAATAGATACTACCTTTGTATTTGACAAGTGTGAATATTAGCAACTGGATAGCCATCATTAATTAATTATAATTGGGTGTTTTTTAATATGGAAAGGATGCAATATATGATTCATAATGTTTTGAAAAGCTAAAAAAGTTAATAAACACATTCTTTAAGTGTATTGAGAAGAGACAAGAACTGGGATATTCCTTGTTTGTTCCCCTAAACAAATATATAATATTTTCATCCTCTTTCTTAGAATTAGAAATAAGAAGACGGGAGGATGAGTACAGATTTACAAGTAAGTGACCTCTCCTCAGGTCCTTCTCTGTGACTGTTCTTCCTTTTGAGATATACTTCAGCCAAGTATGTCAGCAGTAGTAATGGGGACATGTATTTGCTTGTTGTATATTACCAAGAAAGATGTTGTATATTATCTAAACATGTTTACTACACATAGTATATATAATTTTGGAACAGTTTTTCATAATTTGTGTAGTTTGTATATGTTAGGTTATTTCAGATATTTGATTTTATTTTTTCCATTGTGGTATTTTGTAAAGCATAATGTAGAGAGATAAAAAGTATTATATATAGTTTGTCTCTTTAAATATAGACCTACATATTAACAGGAGTTGTATTTGTAAAAATTTATAGCTTGCCACTTTATATCTTTTTTCTTTTTGTCTTACAATTAGAGTTGGTCTGCATAATTATAAGTGACGGAAATTTTGAGGGAGACACATTATCTTCCAGCAACTCTTTGCCAGAAACCACAGTTTATTTTTTGGTGTATGTGAAGCTTAGTGTAACCTTGCAAATTATGAATAAGCCCCAACTTAGTGTTTCCAGCCCGGGATTGTCCCTCTGAGCATCAGGTCTGACAGAGGGTATGGAAAGACCTGATGCATCCAGGATAGTGGTCATTCTGATGTCTTGTGCCCATTCTTTTAGAGGTGGATATGATTGCTGCACAGAGGGTGAAGGCTCCAGGAGCATCATAAAAAGAGTTATGTGGCCTTTTGTTTCAGTAGTTAAAATAACAAGTACAAGTAAACAATAAACCAGTTTGATATTTTTCATTTATAAATTTGATACTTTTATGTTGCCTTTCAACCAAGCAGTATTATGTATCTACTGTTTGAAATGTACTCTCTCTCTCTATAGAATGTGCCATGAGAACTAACTAGTTTACCAACTCTGGCATGAGATTTATTTATATGTAATAAAATTATATTACCTCTAGTTATTTTTAAATTGTATGAACATAATACTTATACCATACATGATAAAATTAAGAAACAAATGCAGTAGAATTAGATTACATATAAGAATATAAGCTGTAAATATACTTTAACTGTATGTATAATAAATATTTTCTAATCTAAAAATATAATCAAATATGCTGTCAATACTATATTCATAAATTTAAGCAGATCACTTGTGAAACTAGTGGTAAAGTCTACAGCAAATATTTTGGAAAAAATATATGATACATGTACTGATTTAATATAAAGGTTAACAAGTGATAATATTTACAAACTTAGGTAAAAGCAATTTATAATTATATGTATTGATTGACTTAGAAATTAATATTTGAAAGCTTAAATAGAATTTATTTTTATGTATAGTTTAGTCTGGTTGTATGTTAAAGCATTAGGCCAAAGACATATGTAATAAAAATATTCTTGAAAGTTCCTTTGGAAATCACATGTCAGAGACCAGCATACTATATAATAAGACTGATGGCTGACAGTAGAAGTACCCCGTGCCATAAAAATTTATGATCTGTATTTGGAACAAAGTGACAGGCAGTTGGGACTGGGACATTACCCAGGTCTTAATCCAGGAGCTTGTTCATTTCCTTGTACAAAAAGAAAATCCACTTAAAAAAAAAAAAGACTGATTTTTTTTCTTCCATCATTGGAACATATGTTTTTGTAAGTGGAGCACCAGATGAAATACTGGGTTGGCCAAGAAGTTCATATGGTTTTTTCTGTAAAATAAAAGATACATTTTTCATTTTCACTAATAACTTTATGGATTTGCATATTTTGAGTATGTTGGCTATCTCTCATGTGGTGGAATGTTGATTGTTCTCATTTAACATCTCAATTTGATCACTATCAACTTCAACTGGCCTACCTGACTGTGAAGCATCATCCAGCAAAAAATATCCAGCACGAAACTTAACAAACCACTTTTGACACATTCAATCAGTCACAGAACCTCCTCTATACCCTGCACAGATCTTTTCTTGCATTTCAGTTGCATTTTTACCTTTCCTGAAATAATAAAGCATAATATGCTGAACATGTATATTTTTGTTCATCTTCAATATTAAAATGGCTACACAAAAATTCACTAGTTTTGATAAGTTTTTCTTTAAATGCACACTGGTTAAGACAGCTGTCACAATACAGTCTAACGAAATTGTTTCAAATGAAGTTAGAGACAGCTAAGCGCTACTAAAGTCATCTTACGGAAAAAACCAAATGAACTTTTTGGCCATCTCAATAGTTGGTTTGCTTTTAAGGGCTATATTATAGAAATACTTAACCACTAATGAAACAGCAATGCTAATAGCAAATTCTTCTATGACACTTATAAAAGTATCTGCCAGACACTGTTGTGTTTTATATATATTAACTCATTTAATCTTCCCACCACCTGTAAGACAGAAACTTTATTTTCACCCTCATTTTACAGATGACAAAACTGAAGCACAGAAATTTTAAGTAATTTGTCCAGGGCTATACAGCTGATGAGTTTCATGCAGCTAACCACTGCGCGCTAGCCTGCCTGTTCATAGCCCTGCTCATTGTAAAGAGTTGCTCATGCAGTGAGATGGGCAGAGACAGAGACTAACTAAGAGAACAAGAGAGTTATCTTAAGCTTTCTGCAGCATATTTTCATGAAACATTTGACCTCATCTGTTTTGTACTATTTAAATTATTCATTTTTTAACTTAAATCACTGAGTAAGTTAAATACGTGCATCATGTGACTCACTGTAGTTACTAGTCTGGACAATCGAAAATACTGTTGGGATTCTTTCCTTCAGTTAAGGAAGAGTGAGAATAAAATTTTATTTTGTTTTTTTTCTAGGCATCTGCTAATAAACGGATAGTTCACTAGCAATATCAATCTTATCTAGTTAAGCATTGTATCTTTAATAAAGGGACTAGAAAGATCCAGTGAAGATCCAATAAAATCAGATTCAGATACTGCCAGGGGGTAGTGAGTCTTACCATATTTGGTTTCTTTGGTAGATTCACAGAATCACTCTTAGATGCGGAAGAGACTGTGGAGGTCATAAGTCTCAGTATCTTCACTTTGTAGTAAGGAAGCAGGCTGAGTAAAGTGAAGTGACTTGACATAGCAGCAGAATTGAGGCTAGAACCAAGTTCTCTATTTCTCAGTTCAGTGTTTTGTTTTTGTCTTTCTCTATAGTCATGCTTCCTTTCATTTGAACTGAAAAAAAAAAAAAAATATATATATATATATATATACCTTTGTTTGTCTTTCAGAGTACCTCCAAATCAATTGCGTTTTGTTCTTATACCTTCCAGCCATGTGTTTGAATTGGCTAGGACAGGAATTACTGCCATTTGGTGGATTAGGAAAGAGCACTAAGGTTTACATGATTTGCCTCAAATCATATTGCTGTTTAGAGACAAAACAAGGATCAAAACCAAAGCTTTCTGAGTCCTACCATTATTCTTTTTCTATTATACTGCCTTTCCTTGAGTGGAAGGGCATCCTTCATATAGGTTTACATAAATAGGGAGGGAAGGATAAATAGAATCCATTTCCTTTCCTTGAGTTTTCCTGAAAAATTGTTGTCTTATAAATTTGTCAACTACATAATTGGAAATTTTCTTTCTTTTTGGGTTAGATAGATTGTCAAAGTATTTAAATTTTTCTATATAAGTGATTGGTTTTAGACATAAGGTTTTAACGGGCATATTTTCAAGTAAAATATAATGAAGCTCTAATAATTCCTGTGGCACTTTTTCAGAATTGCTTCAGATTGCTGGAATCAGTCCACATGGTAATGCTTTAGGAGCATCAGTGCAGCAGCAGGTAAACCAACAAATGCCTCAGGAAAAACGAGGAGGTGAAGTCTTGGATTCCTCCCATGATGACATAAAACTTGAAAAGAGTAATATTTTGCTGCTTGGACCAACTGGGTCAGGTAAATAACTTCCTGAAAAAATTTACTCATTTAAAAAATAGAATATAAGTAACTCTATAACTTGTGTTTTGTGATTGGGAGATCCTGGATCTTGAGAAGAAAACCAAGGCCAATCTTATATATGCATTATCAGGATTTCTACATAGGCTTCAAGCTGGATTTGAGGCATTGATATTGCCCTTTAGGCCAATTTCTAACAACAGGGTTAATAAAAGTAATATACCATTAGATCTGAATAAAAGTGGAGAAAAGATGTAACAGTGATTTTTTAATTATATGCTATTCAAATTTATTTTGTATTTTTGTAGAGAATTTGTATGTCAACATTTTTAGTTACTGTTTCTATTTCTAGGTAAAACTCTGCTGGCACAAACTCTAGCTAAATGCCTTGATGTCCCTTTTGCTATCTGTGACTGTACGACTTTGACTCAGGCTGGATATGTAGGTGAAGACATTGAATCTGTGATTGCCAAACTGCTCCAAGATGCCAATTACAATGTAGAAAAAGCACAACAAGGTATGTTTTCAGCATAGCTGTTTGTCTGTCCCTCAGTAGGCTATTGAGGAAGCAATCTCATGTTAAGAGCTGATATTATTTTGAACCAAGGAGTAAAACTCTGTAATTATATAGAAGTAGCCATGCTAAACATTTTCTAGTATACTAAGGGCCACTAAGTTTGCTTTGCCTTACTGTCACTAGATGATTGCTCAGGTGAAAACTGAAACACTATTCCATTAGATCCTTAATACTGTCATTGTGTTTGCTGTTCTGACTCTCCTCTAGACTCCTAATACTGGGGTGGGGAGGAGAAGGGTGCAAGGGCAGGAGTGTACAGGATGAATCTAGAAACAGATTAGTCTACTGACCTCTAGGATGTCATAGATACTGCATTTCTCCTTTCCCCATCTATCAACTGTCCTTGTTTACACAAAGAGCTTACACTTCCTATCAAATCCTTCAAGACATATTTTAAGACAGTATACCAGTAGTTGGGAAAGAGCCAAAGTTTTGTTAGTATCAACACTATATGTACTTCCTGCTTCTTACACTATACCTCTGTGAGACTCCTAGAATTAAGAACCAGAAAACGTTAGTGAAGTGAATAAATATTGTCAGACAATTGATTATCATACCCAAGTGATATTGTATAAAATAAATTATAAAACATATGCACAAAATGATGAATGGGAGAGAGTGCAGTGTTGTGTTTTTGTTTTTTTTTTAAATCACATTAAGCCATTGAATATGTTAAGTATGAAAGATCAAATAACTTGGCTCTGTGGCTACCTAGTCTTTTAAAGCTGAGGTTATCTATCTTGTGTGTATCTTTTTCACATTATAAATAAACTCCTCCTTAAATTATAGGAATTGTCTTTCTGGACGAAGTAGATAAGATTGGCAGTGTGCCAGGCATTCATCAGTTACGGGATGTAGGTGGAGAAGGCGTTCAGCAAGTAAGCAGTTGAATATTTTGTTCAAGCCCACTAAAAGGAAGGGAATACATCAGCCTCCCAATATTGTACGTTTGGTTTCATATTTAATTAGATTCTGTTTGTTTATTTTTCCCACCCCCAAACTCCACATACCATTTTAAAGTAGTTCAGATCCTAAGAGAAAGCTAATTGGCAATTTTAAATACCAAATTACCTTTTTTAGGATATTAAAATTATTTTAAAGACAGAAAAAAATGAAATTTAATTTTTGTTGGTTTTATTCCTTAAGGGCCTAGTTAAACATTTCTAGAGGACTCTTAAAGAAAGTTCTGGTTCCAACTAGACACAATGAACTAAATACATGTATCTTATTCTTTTCAGTTAGTTAGAAAATAGGATAAAATAGTGTTTCATTGCTTGTAGAGTCATAATTAAAGTCCAAATGATAAATTGTTCAACTGACCTTTTACTGGTAACTAATTATGACCTAAACTACAGGATAAGGAAAATTGCTTTCTTTTGTTGACAAAGACATAGAGAAGTACAATCACAATAAGAAAATGTGCTGGATAAATTGTTTTTATTGAGGCATCTCAAAATATAGATGTTCTCAAAGTTTAATACTAGGAGTAGAATAAAATTTTTATTTATATAAAAGACAAATCTTTAACTTTTTTCCAACTCTGAATGTTCCCACAATGATTGGGTACCATCTCATAGAGTCATAGTTCTATCTTTGTGTTGGAATTATGTCTTTACCACCAAAAACAATCTCTTGGTTGACTATTTCCTGAATACATCAGGAGTCTTATAACTATTCCACCTAAATTTATGAATTATTAATGTGATAGTATATGTTAGTTGTAGAAATATGGGAGTTTTCTTTAGTTATGCTCATTGACCATAACCACATATTATTTTCCCCATTAAATCCAATTATCTAAAATATAATAAATAATACACTTATAAGATGATGCTATAAATCATTCATTGTTTATTTAGGGCTTACTAAAACTACTAGAAGGCACAATAGTCAATGTTCCAGAAAAGAATTCCCGCAAGCTACGTGGAGAAACAGTACAAGTTGATACAACAAACATCCTGTTTGTTGCATCTGGTGCTTTCAATGGTTTAGACAGAATCATCAGCAGGAGGAAAAATGAAAAGGTAAGTGTTTCTGAGGGGTTACTGGGATAGAAAGCATTTGAAGTTACAGAGGATGGACACTCAGTTTCTATTCTCTTCTCTGCTGGCTGCTAGTTGTAAGTTTTTAAGAGTTAGGTTTTCTTAGAGCATACCAGAAACATATTTCTAGTTTTTTTTGGTTTTAGTTTCAGAATAGTAAATTAGAAGATTTCTAAATATCACCTATATGTGGGCATTTTTTAAGTATAACTTGATGATTTCAATATTATGTTTCATTTAAGGAGTTACTTTTTTATTTGAGGTGGGTGCTGTGACAGCAAAATTTCTGTTCATTCCTCTTGCTCAGTTTGCTGAAGCCCAATGAAGAGCTTGTCTCCCTTGCCCATGCCTGTAGATCACCACTGATGTTCCCAAATGGAAGGAAGCAGTTTGGGGACTGGAGGAAGGGTTGTGAATCCCACATAGTTTTACAGATGTTTCTTAAGCATTCTTATAAACTTTGATTTTAACTGAAACATATTTCTTCATATCATAAAGGTATATGCCCAGAACCTATTTGTTGATTGATCATAATAAAATATAATATCAACACAAGCCCAAAAGACCTGCATTTTTCATGTTTTTGTGTTTTACCTAATATCTAGCCACAAATGATCCCTTTTACATAGCCTAATATGCTACCTAAAAGAATGTATCATAGATCAACTCTTTGCTGTTATCACTTGCTTTAAGATCAATCTCCTTGGCTTTGCATGCACTAGTTTCAGTAGCAGTTTATTAGTAGTAAAGATACAGTGCTGCTAATGGTATGGTTGCCTGTAGTAACTCCTCTGCATAGGCTAAAGGAGAAAACTCTTGTACGTATACTGACAGAGCCCTGTGATGCTGTTGCTCCTCAGTACCAGGCCTTATTCAGCATGGGTAGGGTTATATTTTTATTTTTCATATTATTAATTTGTTGGGGGGGTTATTTTTGAAATTCTGAATAAATTAGCCTAACAAATTAGAAAGAAATTATTCTTGTGTGTGTGTGTCAAAGGAAAAGAGAAAGACTTTATATTTGAAATTCTGTGACCATAGGCAGGGGTGTTCTGATATTTATTTATAATTAATAATTCCAACAAGCATTTGAAGCTGGAAACATGTAGAAAAGAAGAGTAAAATATGTGAGAGCCCTGGCTGGTATGGCTCAGTGGACTGAGTGCTGGCCTGCGAACAAAGGGTCGTTGGTTTGATTCCCAGTCAGGGCACATACCTGAGTTGAGGGCCAGGTCCCCAGTTGGGGGCGTGCACACAACAGGTAACCACACACTAATGTTTCTTTCCCTCTCTTTCTCCCTCCCTTCTCTCTCTCTGTAAATTAAATAAATAAATCTTTAAAAAATAATGTGAGAAAAGAGATAGGAAACATACAGAAGGAAGGTTTAGGTCATATGTGGTCTTCAAGAGAGACAGATTGAAAAAATAGTTTGTCACATAGATCTTTATGAAAGGGAGGCAGGCATAAAAATCTTCAACAGTGATTTTATAGAGGATTAAACACATGCATGTGGCTACTGTTTTATCAGCCTTCACTGAAAGCCCTGGGTACAGTAGTAAGCAATATACTTGTATTACAACCATATGAAAGTGCTTGTAGGCCAAAGTTTTATTCCTTTAGAATCGGGTGTCCAACCTTTTGGCATCTCTGGGCCACACTTGAAGAAGAAGAGTTGTCTTGGGCCACACATTAAATACACTGCAACACATAATCACAAAAAAATCTCATAATGTTTTAAGTAAACTTACAATTTTGTGTTGGGCCGCATTCACAGCCATCCTGGGCGGAAAGCGGCCCATGGGCTGCAGGTTGGGCACCCCTGCTAGATCATGCCCTCCACTCCCTCAATCTGGTTGGCAAATACATGTTCATCCTCTAAGACTCAGTCTGTTAAACTATTAGGAAATTCCTCTGTGAAGGCTTCCTTCATCACCATCTACCCTCACTCCCCTGTATGTGGCTCTTTTCCTCCTTTCCTCTGACAGTTATCCTTTATTGCACCTGTGACACTAATGACACCTTCATGTGTTCTCACTCTAAACAGACTCTTTTTTTTAAACATTTTATTTATTTATCTTTAGAGGGGAAGGGAAGGAGACAGGGAAAGAGGGAGAGAAATATCAATGTATGGTTGCCTCTCATGCGTCCCTTGCCGGGAACTGGCCTGCAACCCAGGCATGTGCCCTGACTGGGAATCAAACCAGGATCCTTTGGTTCACAGGCCCGCGCTCAATCCACTGAGCTACACCAGCCAGGGCTCTAAACAGACTCTTGTAGGATAGGGGCTGTGTTCAGTTTGTATCCCCAGTGTTTTACTATAATGCTTAATGTTTGTATCTACATAATAAATATATATTTATTATATATATGTATATATAACATATGGTTAATAAGTACTTAAATTATTAAAAGGTATTTTGCTTTCCAATACACTAATGGTCCATATACACAGTTTAGAGAATCACAGGAATTGATTTTTAACTTAAGCTGTTTTCTCACATAGCTTGTGCTTATACTTTTGAGAAAAGCTATACGACATATCAAAATTAAACTTTCTGATAATTGCCTAGAGTATAGTTCTTTTCTGTTGACTGAAGCAAGATCCATATGCCTTAGCTATCCAACCTTTTGCAGCAGTTAGCATTCTTGTTTGATGTTATCCTTATATGTTCTTTATAAAATCTAATCTTAAGTTATTCTGATTCAGAGGTTGATCTATGTAACCCTAAATCATAGGTTAGCAGTGACTTGTGGATAATTTCTTTGTAAGGCTGCTTATTCCATAGGTAATAGTTCCATTTACAGTATTACAAAATTAACTTTGTTTACACAGTAATTACTGTCTCCATTTTCACAGTTCTTACACAGTTTGGAAACCACACTAATTCAGAGGTCTCAGAAAAACCCTGCAGCATCATTATCTGAGTTCTAAGGGACTTCTTTTTATAGTTTTTACTTACCTACTTTTACTAGAAATCATTCTTTGAAAGTTGGTTGTTATATAGGGGCTAGGTTCTGATTTCTGAAGGCAGATAGACCTGAGTTCAAATCCTGCCTTTACCACTTACACCAATGAGGGTTTGTCCAAGGTATTAGGCACTTAACCTCTCTAGGCCTGTTTGCCTCATTGTAAAATGAAGTAAAATTACCATGTGAATGGTAATAGGACTTTCTTATGTTACAAAGATCACATGAGATGTGCATGTAGAGAACTTAGTACAGTGCAACTTCATCTGTTATTTATAACATCCATCTGTTCTTTGGCAGTATCTTGGATTTGGAACACCATCTAATCTGGGAAAAGGCAGAAGGGCTGCAGCTGCTGCAGACCTTGCCAATCTAAGTGGCGAGTCAAATACTCACCAAGACATTGAAGAAAAAGATCGACTATTACGTCACGTGGAAGCCAGAGATCTCATTGAATTCGGCATGATTCCTGAGTTTGTGGGGCGGTTGCCTGTGGTAGTTCCTTTGCATAGCCTAGATGAGAAAACACTGGTACAAATACTAACTGAGCCACGTAATGCCGTTATCCCCCAGTACCAGGCGTTATTCAGCATGGATAAGGTTAGATTTTTATTTTTCATACTTTGTCAATTTATGGGTTTTTTTTCTCGCTATTGAAACTGCATTAAATTAGCATAAGAAATTTTAAAAAACAGTCCTGCTAATCTGGAATACCAGACTACTCCTCACTAAATATGGACCTAGGAATCAGGGAATGTACATTTTGTTATATTAGACAGTTAGAGGTTGGCTTTGTATCTTCTTAATTAAAATCTTCATTATAGCTTAAAGTCCAAAGATATATATGTATTATTCCAGTAGTCTACTCTCCACCCTTCAAGTCAGACACACAGGGTTGTTCTTTCAGCCTTGATACTCTAAATACTTTTATTATGGTATACTGTGTATACTCTTTTATTTACTTTTTTTCTGTAAAGTTTTATTAACTCCCACATCAACTTCTCTGCAGCCAGGCACCTAGAGGCCACCCAAGCCCCCACAGCCAATCAGATAGCAAATGTTTTGGGGTTTATGAACTTGGTATCTCTAAATATTAGTCTCCTTCTCTCTACTGCTATTGCCACTACCTCAGCTCAAGCTCTTTTATCATTCTTCACCTTGACTCATGCATTTGGTTCCTAACTGGTCAGTCTCCCTGTCTCAGATGTGTCTCTGACCATCACCACTGTCATTATCTTCCACTTTACTTCTAGAGTGGATCATTTTAAATTATTGAGCGTAGTGCCCAACAAACAGATACTAAATTCTTAATAAATATTTATTGAATGAATAAACATAAAGCTAATTATTTTATTCTCCTCCTTAAAATCCTTCAGTGGTCCTCTGGTCTTAGTTGGATGCCCCTGCTTCAGTGCTCCCTTAGCATGATGTGCATGTGCTGTGCCGTAAATAGTAGTTCGCTTACTTGTCACCTTCCAGTAGACCACGTTCCCTGAGGGCAAAGAGGATGTCTGATTCATCATTCAGTCTCTAATATATAAGAACATAGGGGTTCAGTGATTGTTGAGTGAAGTCCTAGAAAGTCCATGTTAATCTAGGAAAAAGGTTCTTCAAGGATTAAGGACAAACTTGTTATTCATAAACTGATACCTTCTTATAGGTTAATTGATAGAAACAAGTGGTGCTTCTTGAAGGCAAGATTCTAGAAAACCATGAGAGGGAAATACCTCACTTAAAATTTACATTTTCTAAAGGTAGAAATTAATAACCAAAAGTTGTTTAGTACTAATATTTTGTGAAATATGATATTCCAAAGTAGTTTGATTTTCTTTTTGGTATATTAAATTCTCAATAATTTGAATTCTATTTTGAAGTGTGTGGTAATTTAGAGAGACTTGTTTAATGTTTTACCTTTGTTCTATAGGATGAGAAAGTTGGTAACATTCTTTAAAATGTATGTTTTCTAGTAAGAAATTGATAGTCTAAAAGTGCTTTATTCTGAAAGGGGATAGATAGAGTCATTCAAAATTCTGGCCCCATATTTCCAAGTATTAAGTGAATCAGTGTACTTACCCTTCTAGCACTCTTTTAACTGCGAAGTCAGGGCCTTGGTTCCTTTTCGTTCTAAAAAGACCAGTAATGGTGGTAGGTAGTAATAGTTAATAGAGCAAATGCTATATGATTATATTAGGAAAATATCACTAAGTATTATTTAAGTTCTCATTTCTTTTAAATGCATTGTTAGTGTGAGCTGAATGTTACGGAGGATGCTTTGAAAGCCATAGCCAGACTGGCACTGGAACGAAAAACAGGTGCACGAGGTCTTCGGTCCATAATGGTAAGTTGATGTTGTTGTTGCAAAAACTATATTATTTCTTCATCTGAGTTTTGGGAATATTAAGCCAAAGAATTGATCAAGTGTTTTCATGATTTTTTTTGTCACGGTAGATTATGTTTTTCTTTCTAAAAAGAAACTTTAAAGTGTTTGCAACAAAGGACACACATAATATGATCAATGAAATAGAGAAAAACCAGGATCAAGGGAGAGAGAATTACCAAAAATTCTACACAGGCCTTTTGACTGAGCCCCAGAGTGCCTTCTCAGACCCATTGAATTCCTCATTTTTGTTGTTTGTTTGAAATTAACTTACAGATACCGTGACACTGTACCCCTAAATTTTTTAGTATAGTATGAACTCACTATTTTTTATTTTGTAACAAGTCCTAGAAATCCAGCCTATTTTTAGCCACAGCCCACTCTCTTCCTTAGAGTTCTCTCCCCTACCTGCAAGGCCTGGCTGTACAGTGAGTCACTATTTCTCTACATGCTCCCAAAGCAAGATCATGTTCCTATTTTCTCTTAAGGATTTCACTGCTAAATATTACTTCTCTCATCTCAGTGGGACAGTTTGAGATTATACTCTCTAATGAAGGCCTACACTTCAGGTGCTGCTGATTAAGGACAGATTTATATAAACATGCAGATTTGAAGAGTAGGTGGTAGCATTGACATTTTTTAGGAAATCTGATGTACTCAACCAGTATTTTCCTTAAGATGGAATATAAACCAGCCCCTATCTGTAGGTGAAACTAGTTTTCTTTAGTAAGCAATTTTAGATCTATTGAAGCACTTGAGACAAATGCTTATTTGAAGTCATATTCAAAATTAAAGAGCCTGGTAGAGATGATTTAGGATTAAATCATTTTTTAAAGTAAGGATTACCAGTTGACCTCCTTGGTCAGAGAATATGCCAGGAATAGTTTTGAAAAACATCTGAATCCAAAAGCAGTCTGAGAAGTACAGACAAATAGCCTTCCCTTATAGAATGACTTCTTTCTGAATTTAGTTAGAAACTGTTTTAATATGAAGAATATAAAAGCTTTTATGCTGACTTTTGCAACATTCAGTTTGTGGTACATAATAGGGATTCCATAGTATATGTTGAGTTAATGACTTTGATTGGTAGCCGGTAGAATACAAGTATGTTGTGTGTAACCTCAGTTTTCCACATCATTCATTATTTTTTGTCTCTTTAGGAAAAGCTGTTATTAGAACCAATGTTTGAAGTCCCTAATTCTGATATTGTATGTGTGGAGGTTGACAAAGAAGTAGTAGAAGGAAAAAAGGAACCAGGATACATCCGGTAAAGTATATTGTCAAGCTAGAAAGATCTAAAATTTAAGATCAGCTCTGTAGTGCTAGTGGTTTGTCATAAAAAATTGCATAAAAATCCTTATATTTGTAAGGGAAGCAATAATCATAAATTTTCTGTAGAAAAATGTTCTAATTTTGGTTTATAAATAATAATTTGTGAGTCTTTTGAAAACAACTTCAAAATTGGCCTCTACTTTTTCCCCTAATGAAGATTAAAAGAGACATACAAGTAATCCAAATGAAAAGATTTAAATGAACCTTACTGCTAATTCTATAATTTGTGATTGACTTGTTTTATGTCTTTCATGAGACCAAAACTTTGTGGACATAATTATTCTCTCATTTGTATCATATCCATTGACAAATTTGATACATCTTTCACTGTTGATCTACTCCTGGGTCAGCAAACTGTCTTTTAAAGGGCTGGATAAGTATTTTAGAGCCATACAGTCTGTATTGCAACTACTCACACTGCCCTCATAGCATGATAGCAGCCATAGACAATCTATAAATGAGTGTGTCTGTCTTCCAGTAAATCTTTCTTTACAAAAACAGATGATGGGCCTGCAGGATATAGTTTACTGACCCGATCAATAAATATTTATTATACGGTGCTTGACATTGATGTTACCCATACAGAAATTAGGCTTCTGTTTTAACTTTCACAAGATATGTCTTATGTTTGCTTATCTTGTAAGATCATTTAGGAGGCAGTTGATTGATTCTGAACAACTTTTGTCATTCAAAGAGACAATCTTTAGTTTTTTAATGACATTACTATCTAAAGGAATTGTGGTGGTCCGATCATAGATCATAATTCTGATTAGTCTGAGTCAAGTCAGATTTGGTCTGAAGCTGTCATCTTCTTTACCATAGACATATACTAAAAGTCAAGCATTTGAGTTAAAATAATAGATTGTAACTTTTTGCTGGAGAAATGGATTTTTTAAGCCTTAACAATTGAAGCCTTGTTGTTCGCTTATTTCAATAATATGTCTGTTAGGGAAAATGTTAGGAAAGTTACTTACAACTCTTGGTTGTGTGGTCCAAATCTTTCCCATATTTCACCACTAAGCAATCTTAAGAGTGCTCTTAATATTTTTTTTGTGGCATTTTTAGCAAGGTGGATTAATTTATTGAGCCTAGAAATCATGGGTACCCCTCATTTTTACTTAAAAAAACCCTGATGGCTTTTCATTTTAGGGCTCCAACAAAGGAATCCTCTGAAGAAGAGTATGATTCTGGAGTTGAAGAAGAAGGATGGCCTCGTCAAGCAGATGCTGCAAACAGCTAAACTGTCAGACTTTCGTCCTGTATATAAAGCTTTTCCTTCTCCTGTTTAGGATCGTGACTGTCTCTGCAGTCTGACATTAAAGCACTGGGTCTGTCTTGGATATCATACATGGTCAGAAGTGTTTAGGATAAAAATCAGATCATGTGTATTAGGTAACATCACATTGATTGGTACAGAAGACATTATGTGGACTTTACACAGTGTTCAGAGATAAAGTGTACATTATTTTGGTTCAGTTTCTTAAAAAATATGCTTAAACAAAATTCTTAGGAGTTCTTTTAAGCAATGCAGATGTTGCAATAACTGTGGATTTTACAATAATGTTACTCTACAAATGGGAAAATAAATTCTTTAAAATTGAAGATCGAGATACCATTCTTTAGTTTAATCTTTTTTTATCCATATTTGTTTCCTGAAAATATCAAGTTTCCAAGTAGTTAAAATTTTCATGGAAAAAGTACCCTGAAGAACCATATTTTAATAATTCCTTTAGCTTTATTCCAATATTCATAATATTCCATTACTATTATGAGCATATAACAAAGTATTTCATAATAGTAATGGAATTGAGGTATTCTTAGTCTTACCTGCTAATGCATGACACTAATTTTCCTATTGGTACTATAAAAAAGGCCATTCTCTTGCTGACTTGTCTGGTTTATTTGCCATCTTTAATGCATTTTAATGCCATGAGTGAGCAGATGGAACTGAAATCTGCCTTAAATCTTCAGAAAAAGATGTCGTCTAATTCTAAAAGTAGCATGAAGCATCAGTCATAACAGCCATGTGCTGAACTAAATAAAACATCCTAATATTGTGCATTTACCTAAAGTACTGAGCTAGTTTTTTGTTTTGCTTTGTTTTGTTTTTTTTTTGTGCTGGATATTGGTCTAATTCTTTGGCTTCACAGAACATTAAAGAAAATTGTGCTTTGCTATCAGCATAAGTTAATGTGTTCACACTAAAATATAAATTATTAATCTTCATTATAGAGTGGGGCAAAAGGTTTACTGTTCCTATGGAAAGTAATACAATAATTAATAAATAATAATACAAGAATAAACTCTTGTGTTTTTTGTATTCACAACTGTAAACCTACTTTTACCCCACCCTGTATAAAATTAAACAGTGGGGAAAATTTGGGGGACTTAAAAATGAAAATTATTTGTTCCCATAAATATTAAAATATTTGGGTACCTTTTAAGCTTTTTCTTCTATAATGTTGATACAAATTTCTACACTATTCATTCAATTCAAACATATTTGAAATTGTTTAAATCAAATACTTTGAGATATTTGTTTTTATTTTTCGGTATCTAGACTCTTGAGTTTTCTTTTTACCCCCTTTCTTAGGAAGAGAACTTTAAAGCCATTAGCAGATTCTCAGTGCTGTTGATGAAAAGTTGGACTTTCTAGGATGTGGTCAGACATGTGAGACACCTGTTTATGGCTGGAGTAGGACCAGGAGTTCACTTTTGCCGAGTGTTTAAGCCCAGTTGGTATAATAGAACAGAAACAGGTATCCTTCTGAGTCTCCCTAGTAATGGTTGAAGTTTTTCTCAGGAAGCCTTTCATACTATAACTGTTCATTATCCCTCTCTTATAGCACCATTATTTTCCTTTTGTAGAGTGAAAATCGAAGTAGCTACTAAATATATTAAGGGTAATCCTCCAGGAATGGACTGGGAGACATTTTAGTCACAACTACTTACTTTGGTTTGGAAGTTGTTAACAAAACATGATTGATGTTTTTAAATCAAACTCAACTGAGTATAATACTACAATTTTTATCTTGAAACTTATGTTTTAGCATTTGAATAAAACAAAAGGACTAAATGCCGTGTGGTGGTGTGTCCATAATGCAGTGCCATTTTTAAAAGGACACAGATACTGTGAGCTGCTTTATTCTAATGTTTGGTTAATCCTTGGCACTTTTATATCCTGCTAATAAATTCTGGTTAAAAATTCCATAGACAAAAAGTCCGTTATTAAGGTTTATGTTAAATATTTATTCAAAATCTTTACATAAATATCTTGCGTGGGCCCCACACTAGGGACACTAGACTCATAAGCTTTTCAAGAAGCTTATGAGTCTAGTAGTGCAAGCAAACACAAACATCGGTGCATTATAATAATGGAAGTGAGGAAAACAAGTGTAGTTGCGCAGAAGGCGGTGGCCCAGATGGATCTAGAAGAGCAAGCAGGACTTTTCCAGAAAGGAATAATGAAAATAACAGAAATTTGAAACAACAACTAGGAAGATTTAGGAGTTGAGAAATAGGCAAGTGTGACTTCCCCTTACTGCTCTGAGATGACCATTTAATATATTCTTTCCCCTCCCCATTCAACTGAAGACTTTGCTTCATATTTTATTGAAAATCCATCAGAAGATCAAAGTCACCTTCCCATCTTCAAATCTGTAAATCTACCTGCTTTAGCACCCAACCTTTTTTTTCCTGCTAAAACTGAAAAATCCCTCTTACCAAACTCAACATCATTAAAAGAGATCCCATCATTTCTCAAGACCTTTATTTCTTTTGTCTGTATCTCTACTACATTGTCTCCTTCGGAGTCATTCTCAGCAGCATCTAGACACTGCCTAGTATTTCCTGTTCTATAGCAAACATCCCAAGTTTATTTTTCACTTTGTTTGCCTTTCCTACTACACATGGTGAAGACCATGCCTGTTTTGTTAACTATAACAGCACCTACCAAAGTGCTTCGTATATTTATTCGGTGCTCCATCCATCTTAAAACAAATAATAGAGTATCTTGTACACTAGGTTGACTTGTAATTTTATGCAGAAAGTAGTAGGGCATCAAAAGGGTTTTAAATAGAAAAGTTGGACACTACTAGGTGTGTTTTTGGATTTTCGGAAAGAGGAGGCTTTGAGGAAAATGGAGGGAAACATGATTCGAAGCCTGCCCCTGGACATTTCTTCAGCACTTGCCCTTTATATCTCCTACCTTACCACTTTCCTCCTGTTTTTCAAGTCAGTTATCAGTGTGCAAACAAAACACAACTCCCTTAAACTCGAATTCCCTCCACAGTAAACTAAAAGTTGGCTTTGCTGTTTCTAATTCCTTTCCAGGCTTTGACTCAAAGTGATGAGAAGTTATTGGAAGGTTTTGCACAGAGAAATGTCATAATTTGACTTAGTTTTGAAAGACCATTTTGGTTGCAGTGTAAGTGAGTAGACTATAAAGAAGCAAGGATTGAATTGGACGTTTGGGGCCACTAGTATAGTGGGGCCTCCCAGGTGGTGATGATGGACTGGACTAAGGTGACAGCAGTGGAACGTGGAAGAGTGGGTAGGTAGCTATTTTTGCAAATCTGATGAAAAGGGGTATCCCATGTTCTTCAGTGGGGAAACTCAGTATTATAGAGATGTCTGTTATCCCTACATTAATTTATATATTTAATGTTCCATTAGAATACCAATAAGGTTTTAAATTGAAATTGACAAGTAGGTTCTAAAGTTCATATGCAAAAGTAGGCAGGAATGGTAAACAAGCAAAATGAGAATGTGTACTCATAGTGCTTACTCTGCGTTCATTTAATGCAACCACTTAGGTAGATTCTGTTAACCCTTACAGATGAAACTGAAGCCCAGTGGATAAGTAGCTTTCCCAAGGTCACACAAGTAGTAACAGTCAGGATTTAAGTCCAGGTAGATTGGTTCGAGAGCCTCTCTGCTTAACCAACACACTGAAAGAAGAATGAGGAGGTACTGCCTCTGCTGTTAAAAAAAAAAGTTATATATAAAGCTTTACAAATTTGTGTGTACCAGTGTATGAATGAATAGAGACCCAAGGAAAAGCATGTGAAGTCTAGAAATAGATCCCAAATATACATAGGAATTCAATATTGGAAATGGTGGTATTTCAAATTAGGAAAAGAACATTCAATAAATGGTAATGACAACTGAGTACCCATCTAGAAAATGCAAAATAGCCATGCCTTACCCTAGTAAACTTTAAGGTAAGCCTTTAAATGTTATGTAGAGTATTATGTAATTAACATGTAAGATACAAGTAAATATTATGTAGAGAATTACAAAGAGTTTCTGAGAAATATGAGGTCCCTTGGGAAGTGGGGTCAGGCCCCGCTTGGGTCTTTTCATGGTATAGAGCTGGGCTCCTACCCAAGAGGGCATCCATTACCTTTGCTTTAAAAAGTAAAGATCTAATTATAGGATGCTAGAACAATTGGACAACATCCGAAGTGGGGCGGGGGAAGAACCTTGGCCTAAGTCTCACCCTTACGCAAAAATTCACTCAAAATGAATCACAGACCTAAATGTAAACCTATAAAACTTACAGGAAAAGTACAGGAGAATAATTTAAGGATCTAGGACTAAGTGAAGAGTTCTTAACACCTGACTACAAAAGCTTGATCCATAAAAGGAAAAAAACTGATAAGTTGGACTTCATCAAAATTAAGAACTTTTGCTCCACGTACACACAGTCCTGTTAAGAGGATGAAAAGACAAGCTATAAACTGGGAGAAAATATTTGCAAAGCATGTATTAAATAAAAGGCTAGTATCTACAATATATATAAACTCTAATCTCAACAGTAAAAAAAATTAGAAAATGGGCAGACATTTCAATGAAGATACACAGATGGCAAATAAGCATATGAAAAGATGTTCAACATAATTAGTCATTAAGGAAGTGAAAATTAAAACCACAATGAGAGCGCTACATACCTATCAAGTTGTCTGAAAAGAATAGTAACATCCCAAAGTGTGAGAATGCAGAGAAATTGGATCACTCATATTGCTGGTGGTAATGTAAACTAGTGCAGCCTCTGGGAAAAAAAAATTGGCAGTTTCTTTAAAAACTAAACATGCAACTGTCATATGACCAAGCAATTGCACTCATGGGCATTTATTCCAGAGAAATGAAGGTTTATGTTCACAGAAAAACCTGCATACAAAATGTTTATAGCCGCTGTATTCGTGATAGCCCCCAAATGGAAACAACCCCAAAGGGAAAACACCTTTCAACAAAATGATTATAAACAAAGTGTGGTTTTTAATTTTACCTACACTGTCTTTTTTTTTGCACACTTTTATTGCAACAAAAAGGAACGCCAGTAGTACAACAACCTGGATGAATCTCCAGAGGATTATATTGAGTGGAAATAGGTAGTCCTGAAAGGTTATGATTCCATTTATATAACATTTTTGAAAGGACAGGACTTACAGAAATGGAGAGCTGATTAGCGGTTGCTAGCAGTTAAAGAAGAGAAGTGGGTGTGGCTCTAAAAGGGCAAATTAGGGATCCTGGAAGTGATGGAAATAAATATTCTGTATCTTCACTGTATCAATGTCAACATCCTGATTGTGATATTGCACTACAGTTTTGCAAGATACTACCATTTGGAGAAACTGGGTGAAGGGTACCGTATTATTTCTTACAATTCATATGAATCTATAATGATCTGAGTTTAACTTAAAAAAGAACAATCATTTGCATGACTTACCCTCCCCCTCCTGCTTAAAACACCCCAGTGCTTTTCCATTGTTCCTTAAGAAATGAGATTCTGGACACTATAATCTCTGCCCACCTCCCGGGATCACCAAGCTTTTGGTGCTCCCTCCGCGCTGGCGTTCATTCTTTCAGTTTCCCCACTAAACCTACTCTTATCTGCTAGGGCGCTTTTGCACATGCTGTCTCCATATGAACGGTGCTTCCCTCTCCTCTATTTAACTCCTACTTATTTTACTCCTCAGATGAAGCATAAATCCATAGGACAACCTTCCCCAACTTTTCTGACAGTCAAATTCTTCTATAAGCTCTTCTCGCCCCGTGTTTTCCTCTTTGGTATTACTATACTTACATTCACTACAGCACTTTTACATTTGTTTGCATAATTACTTGATTAATGTGTTTTCTTTACTAGACTGGTAGTTCCACAGGACAGGAACCGTATTCGCTAGTCTGCAAAGCAGTTGTCTCCACACTTAGAACGCTCAATTAACAGGATTGAATGAACGTCCACCCTTGCGTCTAGCGCGTCACGCTAGCGTCGCGAGTGGTATACGTCACTTCCTCCCGGAAGACTCGGGAAACCACTCAGGTTCCTGTCACTTTTCAGAATCCTTCGGTGGTAGCCATGGCTCTGCCGCCGTTCTTCACCCCAGGTCGCCCCGGCCCACCACCTCCGCAGCCGCTGCCTCCCGCTCCCTTCGGCTGTCCGCCACCGCCGCTGCCCTCACCCGCTTTCCTGCCGCCTCTTCCCCAGCGGCCCGGCCCCTTTCCCGGGGCCTCCGCTCCCTTCCTTCAGCCCCCGCTGGCTCTGCAGGCCCGGGCCCCTGGGGAAGCCTCCCGCGGCGGCGGTGGCGGTGGCGGTGGCGGCGCCTTCTACCCGGTGCCTCCACCGCCGCTGCCTCCGCCGCCTCCCCAGTGCCGGCCCTTCCTGGGGATCGATGCCGGCGAACGCCCGCGGCCGCCACCTCCAGGCCCCGGGCCGCCCTGGAGTGCGCGCTGGCCTGACGCGCCGCCACCCGACGTGCTTGGGGACGCGTCCCTGCAGCGCCTGCGCGACCGGCAGTGGCTAGAGGCGGTGTTCGGAACCCCTAGGCGAGCTGGCTGCCCCGTGCCCCCGCGCGCGCCTGGCGGGCCCAGCCTGGGCGAAGTGCGTGCGCGGTTACGTGGGGCTCTGCGCCTGGTGCGGCGGCTGCGAGACCTTGGCCAAGCCCTGCGCGAGGCCGAGGCCGACGGCGCGGCCTGGGCACTGCTGCACGCCCAGGCGGCGCCTCTGCGCGCCGAACTGTCCGAGCGACTGCAGTTACTGACCCAGGCCGCCTATGTGGGCGAGGCACGGCGGAGGCTGGAGAGGGTCCGGCGCCGCCGGCTGCGGCTTCGCGAGAGGGCCCGGGAACGCGAGGCCGAGCGGGAAGCGGAGGCTGCGCGAGCTGCGGAGCGCGAGCAGGAGATTGACCTCTGGAGAGTCAAGTGTGTGCAGGAGGTGGAGGAGAAGAAGCGGGTAAGAGCAGCGGTTGCGCACGGGAGTAAGGAGAGTGGTGTTTGGAACGTGAAAGGTCGTGAGACTTTGCACTGCCATTCCCCAGGGCGGAGCCTTTTTCCTCATTCGTAAAATAAAAAGATAGCTTGCCTTTCCGACCTCATATTTCCATACTGATTACGTGTTAATGATGTATACATCACACAAATGCTTTAGGTGCCCTGCAAAGCCCTGTGAACAAAGTAGATTACTCGGTGGCATTGCAGGGATGACAGGACTCCTGCGCCGACGTTCTGACATTCTGACCACCAACATTACAAGACTAACAAGCCTATGGGACCTACACCATTTTAAGATTACAAAATATAGAGTACTTGGGGCTTTTCCTCAAGGAACATATACCCTAATTGGTTAATGGGTCAATGGTGATGATTTCCCCAGGATGCCTGCGTTTACGAGTTCTAAGTCACACATGCCAAGGTTCAACAGTGGTATTTTTCAGCACTTAATATATATAATAGGCAGAGTGCTAACGTTGTTGCATACACCAGATCTTGAAAACTTGTAACAACCCTGAGAGGTAGGTGGTATTGGATTGGCCAAAAAGTTCGTTTCGTTTTTTTTGTAAAATAATAAATTTTTCATTTCCACTAATAACTTTATTGATTTGGATATTTCGAGTGTGTCGGCTACCTCCTGCGTGGTAGAACGCTGATTGTTCTCAGTTAATTTCTCGCGTTGATCCCCAAAATGTCAACTCAATGTCTACCCAGTCGTGGAGCATCGACCAGCGAGAAATACAGCGTGCAAGTTTGCAAACCACTTCTGACACATTTGATCAGTCACAGCACCTTCTCCATACACTGCACAAATCTTTTTTTTTTTTTTTTTGAGTTTCAGTTGCCTTTTTACCTTTCTTGAAATGATAAAGCATAATATGTTGAAAACATTGCATATTTTCTTCCATCTTTGATATTAAAATGACTACACAAAAATTCACCAGTTTTGATAAGTTTTTTTTCAATGCACACTGATAATGACAGCTGTCACATGTGTACACCCTAACAACAGGGGTGTCAAACTCATTTTCACCTGGGTTCACATCAGCCTCGAGGTTACTTTCAAAGGGCTGAATGTAATTTTAGGACTGTAAAAATGTAACTACTCCTTAACAGTTAAGCGAGAGCTTGGCTCTGCCTCCGGGTGGAAACAAGGTGGCAGGGAGATAAAACAAGGTGGAGGGCCACAGGTCTTGTGTTTGCCACCTGTGCTCTAACAAAATTATTTTGAATGAAGTTAAAGACAACTAAGCACTACTAGAGCCATCTTACAGGAAAAAACCAAACGAACATTTTGGCCAACCCAATATTATCCCAATTTTACAGATTAGGGAATTAAAGCATAGGGAGGTTAACCTGCCAGCAATCACGCAACTGGTTTGTGGCAGTTTCACTCCTGATTTGAGCCCAGGTCATGTGATTCCAAAGCCTGTTGACCTCAAACTCTTAAGGGGGGGCCAGGATGAAACTGGAAATTGGTCAAATAATTGTTTGAGACATAATTGTTTTGAGTGCCTCTAGGCACTCTGCACCATCCTCCACTCTCCACTACCAGCTAGTGCTCCTTCCTCTTCCTCCTGGTGTCTGCTACTGCCCTAGAGTATGATATAATTCCCCCTCTGAAGTTTATGGATGGCCAGCTTTGTCTTCAAGCTCCAAAGAACATGAGTGCTTTTAAGAAGAATACTTGGAGGCAAGGCCCTAATCCAAGGGAGTTGGAGTCAGTTCAGACATTTAATAAGGGCCCCTTATGTACCAGGCCCAGTACCAGAGGCTGGGGATAGAGATAAATAGGATATAATGCTTGTCCTTGAGGGACTTAGAGCCCCGTGGGGGTCATGTCTGTATTGCATTCTGTGTTAAGATTTCAATGGCAGGTGCTATAACAGCCCAGAAAAGGAATATCTAATCCTTTGGGGAACGTATCAGGGAAGGCATAGATGATAAAGTGGCAACTGAACTGAGTCTTGAAGGAAATGTCAAAGCCAAGTGAGAGTAACGGGTGTGGTTCCGGCACAGGGAGTAGTACACAGAGAGGTGTGAAATAGCCTGGTAGAGCTGAAATGGTGGGATTGCAGGTGCTGAATTGCCAGGTGGAAAAGAGCTTCAGGTAAAAGATCTTCCCTACCACCTGTGGTGCGGGTGTTGGAGACAGAGTCCCTTGAGTGGTGGCTTGAGGAGCCAGAATTACTTACTGTATCTGTGAATCAACTTAAGAAAAGTAGGATAGGGTCTTCAGATGCCTTAGGCTGTTGTGTCGAAGAGATCCTTGGCAGTGGAGTTTTTTAGGTCGTCACTGAGCATTATAGAGTGCTGGGCCTTTCCAACCCCGTTCCTTATCTTCCCTGCTAGCCTCAACCTTAGTGTCCACGTGTCTGCATTTTTAATGAGAGCCCCAATTTAATAGGGTAAGCTGAATGCAGATCAGGTCTTTGGGCCAGACTTTGAGAAACTCTGAGGAAGAAACAGAGACCAGCGCCTACTTGGAAGCTGCAGAGAGGGTGGTCTTTTGACTGGACCTGTGTAGAGGGGTGTTTGTACAAGGCCAAGGAAATTGGGGTGTAGATCCTGTAGAGTCCTTTTTTTTTTTAAAGATTTTATTTATTTACTTTTAGAGAGATGGGAATGGAAGGAGAAAGAGGGAGAGCAAAACATCGATGTGTGGTTGCCTCTTGCACACCCCCAACTGGGGACCTGGCCCGCATCCCAGGCATGTGCCCTAACTGGGAATCGAACCAGCGATCCTTTGTTTCACAGACCGGCACTCAGTTCACTGAGCCACAGCAGCTAGGGCCAGTAGAGTCCTTCTAACACTGAGACTGTCTGACCCTCTAAAATCTCACTGCTGAGCAGCTGTTGTCTTGGGTTCTCTGTCTCCTCCAGGAACAAGAACTTAAAGCCGCTGCCGATGGTGTCTTATCTGAAGTGAGGAAAAAACAAGCAGACACCAAAAGAATGGTGGACATTCTCCGGGCCTTGGAGAAACTGAGGAAACTCAGGAAAGAGGCTGCAGCAAGGAAAGGTAACCATGGCTTTACATATCTACTTGCATTTCTTCCTTCGTTCCCCTGTTCCTTCCCTTTCTTTACCATAGCGTTTGCCCTCCCCCAAAATTTTGAAGGAAAATGCTTGATACTTCATTATTGTCACGCAGTAGGGTAACAGCATGTCAACAGTATGTCAGAAGCTTTGAAATAGGAAGGCTCAGAAGGTGTTTAGCACTTGTCAGCCAAGGTTGAAAAGAGAGGCATGTGTGGGAGCCGCTGCACCGTCTTCCCCTTGGCTCGTCCTCCCCACCCCAGGCAGTCCTGGCCACACTTTTCCGAGTGAGGTTGCCATGCTGGTCACCTTTACCCACATGCCAAGATGAAAGCTGTCCTATCCTAGTCTTACTTGATGCTTCAGAAGGTGTTGAAAACTTTGTGTGTTCCTTCAGATACATTTCAAACCTGAAACGTGGATATTTGAAGAGGTGTGAATGGTTAGACTGGACAGGGAGTGAGTGCCCCACAGACTGTATGGGTCCCCCCCACCCCCTTTATCTGCATGTCACCTTTGGACTCAGGAAACTTCAGTGGTCCCCTCTTGCCTCTAGAGTTCCCCAGTTGTGCCTTCCCTTTGCCTGTGTGGATCCTTGCTCTTGCTAATCTATTCGGCTGGAGGCCCCAGCCCCAACTTTGCTATGTTAAGCTCTCTCTATCCTTCAAATCCAAATTTAGCTGCAACATCCACCACCCCTTTTGCCCTGGGCTGAGGTGACCTCCTGCTCCTTCTCACTTGAACCTAGTTTGGGCCACATGCTGCCTTACTTAGTAGGTTGTAAGCCATTGGCATTCACCAGGGGTATGTGAGAGTACACAAACACCACTCTATCAAAGGAACTCCTCTGTGTGGTTTAAACTGTAAGTGAAAACTGTGATTCAGACCCTTAAATAAAGTTGCGTTGGGTTGTGATCATTGTACCTTTAGCCAGGTTCGTTCACTCGCTAAGTAATGAGCTTCACATGCCAGCCTTTAGAGTGGCTGATCCAGATTCAGGCCTCAGAATCAGATGGTTCCATAGGGCATCTGTGCATCATCTGCTGTGAATCAGCTAGAGTTTGCATCTGCTGTGTCTATGCATGTCTCTTCCTTATGAGACTGCAAATCCTGAGGGTTACTATCTAAAGCTCCCCTGCTCCATGTCCTCCATGAGGCAAGAGCCAATGATATTTTGCCAAGTGAATTTACCAGCATAATTTCTCACTATTAGTCTCCCTCTATTTGGCCCAAAGTAAAAGCAATTATAGGGGGAATTAGGATCTGTAAAAATAAGCAGGCTCTGCAGCATTAGCTGACTGAATGTGAAAGTGTTTGGTAACCAGCAGCCGGCTGCACTGTGTGCTTTAAAAGAAAACAAGAGGTTTTCTAACTTCTGCTTTCAGAGTGTGTGCACCTCCATGTAAGTGCTGAGAGAATGAGGCTGGGTGTGTAAGTAGGGCCACATCACTAAGCATCTTATGGGCCGAGCTAGACTTCTCCCCTGTGCTTAAAGCTGAGGGGAACCACTGCGAGATTTTAAGCAGAGTGTGAGATGGTGGCAAAGATCAGGGCCAGCAGGGCAGAGAAAGGTTGAGAACATCTTGCAAGAGAGCCGGGTAAGGCTGTTGAGGCAGGGATAGTGTGGGAGGGTGAGCTAAAGGCCAGATGGTGAGTTGGAGAAAAGTAAACAGATTTGAGAGATGTGAATAAAGTAGAGCATGTTTGTGTGTGTACATATAAATAAATAACTTGGGGAACTCAGCATGTGGGAGCTGAAGGGGAAAAAAGTGACTTCCAGTTCTCGCTTAATCTACTGAGTCGGTGATGATACCATTCTAATTGACCAGGGACACAGGAGGAGGAGGAGGCTTTGGGTGAACAAGTTCAGTTGAGAACCTCTTGAGTCTGAGGTGGCTATGGGACATCCTGGATAAGGGCTCATCGGTGTGTAAACAGACCAAAAGGAAGGTGTGCAGTGAGGGATGAGAGCCAAAAGGACAAAATCCAGGGGAATGTTAAAGTCAAGATGAATAAAGAAGATGCCACAAAAGAGATAGAGAGAGGAGGACAAGGTAGACCTGCTGCCTCCTTCTGCAAAGTGGCAAATGCTTGGATAGATTGCACAGTCTTGGCATGATTACTTAAACTGTGTGCCTTGGTTTCCTTATCTATAAGAAGGGAGTAACGATGGTGCCTGCCTGTGGGTGGTTGTGATGATTAGATTAGGAACCATGAGTAAGTGCTTGCAATGGTCCTGGCACATAGTAAATGCTGTATACATGTTCCATCTTATTTTTATTATAGAGTGATAAAAAGTGAGAACACCCATGGGAATTAGTACCCAGCAGATCAGTAGTGGCCTGTGCCTAGGGGCTTTTCGGCGGAGTGGAAGGAGTAGAAGCCTGACTAGCGTGGATCAAAGGGGGAGTAGGACAGAAGACAAGCAAACAGTGAGGTCAGCTTACGAAGGTTTGCCTGTGTAGGAAGGAGGGTGCGAGGTCAGCACCTGGCAGTGTGTGTACGTGCGCAGGAGTGGGAGAGGGAGGCATCTTAGGGTCATGGGAAGAACTTGCGTGTTTAAATGCTGAGCCAGGGAGTGAACAGAGGGAGAAGGGTCAAAGAGGAGCAGAGGAATAGTTGATGGCTCAAGATCTTGCAGGAGGCAGTGAGATTCGGATCCCAGGCGGAGGGATTAGCTTAACTGGGGAAGGACCCATCTTCCACTGGAATGAAAATGAAGGAGACAAAGATGGGTCGTAATGCAGATGAGTGAAATCGGGCAGAGGAAGTTAAGAGATTTTCCTGCCTGGTGGCCTGTCTTCTCTGGGAAGTAGGTTAGATGGTTTGCTCTCAGAGTCAGTAGAGAAGTAGGGCTTTCAGAGAGCTTTGGACTAGCTACCGTGAGGAATGAGTGACAGCCACGCAGAGACCCGCAGGAGTGTGGTTGCAGGGAGGTGCCGTGGAGGCTGTACACTGGCTCCAGGTCATGTGATCGGATGGCGTCTTCCAGAACTCCAGCTCGCACATGAGAACAGAGCACCGGGCTGCTGGGGTTTTGCTTTGTGGGTGACCACAAGTTTTGGTGAGAACAAATGGAAAGTGGGTGGACTCTGATACATGAGGTAGGAGAAGAAGGTGAGAAGACTGGAAGGGTAGAAAATTGTCAGAGAAGAGAATAATCGGGTTTCAGATTTCAGGGGGAAAAGTTTTTTCTGATTATGCCAAGGTCCGAAGACTGGATGAGGCCCGAAGGTATGGGTAGCAGAAGGGGAATAAAGGCGGCTGGTACCTGGGAGCTGCTGGAACTACAGGAGTAAGTGGTGGAGGGGGAGGAGATCTAGACCATGTCAGCACGTGGAGTCAAGAGGAAGACTGAGCGAGGAGTGCCATTTCCAAGCGAATGTGTCAAGTTAACCAGGAGTGACCCATGGAAGGGGGAGGGAGCTAAGGGTGGGTGGCTCAGGCCTTGCAGCTCCTCCTGTGGTCTGGAGCACTCAGGGGCTGGCAGAGGGTCTACATATTCCCAATATACGGGCAGATTTTAGTGGTTACAACAGAGACTACATGGCCCACAAGCCTAAAATATTGACTGTGTAGCCATTGACAGAAAAAGTTTGCTAATCCCTGTTCTAGGTAAAGAAAACTAAAACCATGAAATTATTACGGACAACATAGTGACAGCTTAAATTTCTTTGCGCATAAGAATTTTATGTGTATTTTGTATTTGGAAAATAAGAGTCCAGCAACTTAGTAGAAGGTGGAGTTGAGTTGTCGCATCTCCATCTCCAGTGGGGATGAGTGAACAGAAACCTGGTCAAGCAAGGCAGTCATGAGAACTTGATCTGGAGAAATCTTAGCCTCGGGGGAGAGCACATATCAGCCAAAATTGAAAATTTAGTGCCAGAACCCTATTGAACATGTTTGTTAAATGAATCAGTATTTATCACTTTCTTTATGTCAAGTGTTAGGTACTGAGTAAATGTGTAATTTTTTAAAGAAACAATTTAGTACTATACTTAAGTCTCAGGGAGTCTTGGAAGTATTCATAAAATTTCCTCTCCCAAGAATTTACTTTTTTAAAAAATATTTTATTTCCTTATTTTTAGAAAGAGGGGAAGGGAAGGAGGAAGAGGGAGAGAAACATCAATGTGTGGTTGCCTCTCACATGGCCCCCACTGGGGACCCAGCCCACAACCCAGGCTTATGCCCTGACTGGGAATCAAACTGCGACCCTTTGGTTCACAGCCAGTGCTCAATCCACTGAGCTATACCAGCCAAGGCCCGAGAATTTACTTTGTACAAATAATCCATACAAAGGAAAAAAGTAACATGCCCAAGAGTGTTCATTGTAGCATTATATGATAACAGGACCTTTGGAACAGCCTCAGTGTTGGAGAGAAAGGAGCTTATTAAGTAAATTATGACAGATACATTGATTTGGCGAAACAGTATGGAGCCATTAAATAATTATAAAGAGTGAAAGAATGTAGGAAATTGACGTGGTGATGTGGAAATTACATACACAGTGTGCTGAACTCCGTGAAGTTGCTAATCTATGGGCAAAATGCCTGGAGGATCAACATGGGGAAATCAAAATGTTGATCATATCAGTGGGATTAGGATTCTTTTTCCGCCATGTATCCGGCATTGTTGAACTGCTGCTGTAATAAATACGTTTTCCTTTAAAATCTTCAAAGACAAACAGGATGGACCACACTCCCATCCCTCGAGGAGGAACCACCTAGCAGCTTCAGCAGCTTTTGTACTGCAGAGCTGTTATGGTAGTGAGTGCACAGCTGTGATCTGCTTGAGTATTCATCTGATTTAAAATTGTCCTTATGAGATTTTATGGAAAATGTCATATGTGCACAAAAATAGCACACCTAAATAAAATACCCATCATCAATTATGCCATTATCCCACAGAATTAGTAAGAATTCTTCTATATCACCTAGGAGCTAGCCTAAAGTGTTCCCAGTTATAGCTCTAGCTATGTTGGCTATCCTATTAGCTGACCTCACAGATAAATCAGGGTGGCTGACCATCCCAGGTCTCTGAGGACACTGGGCTTTAAATGCTAAAACCGGGCAGACTGAAACAACTGGTCGCCGTTCTCTCGGCCGCAGACAGACCATTGTGAGCAGACTCCCTTCTCTCAGCAGTGAGGTCACTGTGGTTGGTGAAGGGTGTTTCTTCCTCAGCGACCACATGTGCTCTCCCAGAACCTCACACTCGGAGGGAGGGTTGTTTATTAGCTGTGGGAATAGGGAGCCCATTATCCAACTGCAGGATCAAAACCATCAGAAATAAACAAAATCAAAGGTTAAGTGGCTCCGGAGAGAGGACTTAGAAAAAAGGGAAAGTCAGGGTAGGGTCAGATTGATTGGAGACTCGAGATCAAATTGACCTGTGAAGATTGGTTAGAATTTTCAAATTCACTCTATAAGTAGGACTTTGAGTCTGCTCCTTAGAACACAAATTTGAGGATAAGAAGAAGTTGTAACTAAAATGCTATTTGGATCTTTTTGCCCAGGGGTCTGTCCTCCAGCCTCAGCAGATGAGACTTTTGAGCATCATCTTCAGCGACTGAGAAAACTCATTAAAAAACGCTCTGAACTCTATGAAGCTGAAGAGAGAGCCCTCAGAGTTATGTTGGAAGGAGAACAGGAAGAAGAGAGGAAAAGAGAACTAGAAAAGAAACAGAGGAAAGAAAAAGAGAAAATTTTACAGCAGAAGCATGAAATTGAGTCCAAGTTATTTGGGGATCCAGGTAAGTCCCTTTGTCACCAGTGGAGAAAAGGAAAGTACTAGATCAACTTTTTCCTTGTGGGTAACTTCAACCTAAGCTAAGCGGTGGTATGCAACAGTGAGACCTTCAGGGTCTGAAATCCCAAACTGTGTCCTGGAAATCATGGGTAAAGATGAAACATATTTGATCATATTGTCATCAAAGGCCCCGTGATCTTGCCTTAAGAAATGTATTCTAAATAGGAAGCAGGATGATGTGGTACTGTGCCTTTTCTTTTTCAGATGAGTTCCCGCTCGCTCAGCTCTTGCAGCCTTTCCGACAGTATTACCTCCAAGCTGAGCACTCCCTGCCGGCACTCATCCAGATAAGGTCAGGGGGCCTCTCCGTGACGCCTGTGTCTGGTTTTTTCAAGCTTCTTTTGGGTTTATATCAAGTTTCAGGGATGCCACAAATGTCTTGTTTAGTCTTATTTCATCCTTGAAAAGTATACAGATGTCCCTATTTTAGCAGGTGAAAAGCAAACCTTTTGTATTCTCCCAGGCTGTGCTGTTAGTGGACTCACAGCATTTTTCTTTTTCTAGTTCTCCTTGCTGCTAAATAGACCCTCCCTGTAGACTTGCCTGTGGAGACTGTTTAAGACCCATGCTGCTGACCTATGAGTTCTTACAGGCCAAAGTCGGGAGAGCTAGGAACGGGGGTTTCATCTTCACATGCAGTTGCTGAGGAGCTAGGCTCTGCAGCTTTCTGGGTCTCACTCTCCTCACCTATAAAATGAAAATGGTGGACTAGAATGTGGCCTTCAAACTTCGGCAGTAATACTCTGTCCAAATGCAGCCTTTGGACAGATCAGTTTATAGAGTAGGTAGAATGAATGAATGGGTCCTACAGGCAGCTTGAATCTGTTACTGATGGGAAGCACTGTGTTGTTTCCAGACTCCTCAAGGCATCTACTTGAGGCTTAAGGGTCTTCAAATCCTAGTTTGAAAATCACTGACCTAAGTGATCTCGGAGGTTCCTTCCAAAGCTCCCACAGTGCTCTTTTGCATACTAAGTTTGTGTTTTGGGAAAAGTATATGTATTTCTGGCTAATATACACGTTTTAGCTTTTCAGTGTAAGTGCAGTCAGTCTGTGTCGCTCACAGCAGCTGCGCTCTGTAAACCCCAACACGGGAGCAGAGGGCGCCGAACGGCTGCTCCTGAAGGCTGTGCAGGACGAGGTTTTCACGAGCCTTTGGCCATGACATTTTTGTCAACTGATGAACACATTACATTGTTTTAGGTGGATTTTTAAAAAGATTATTTGTTTAGAGAGAGGGGAAGGGTGGGAGAAAGAGGGAGAGAATCATCGATGTGTGAGAGAAACATCCATCAGTTGCCTCTCACACGCTCCCATCCGGGGACCTGGCCTGCAACCCAGGCATGTGCCCTGACCAGTAGTCAAACCAGCAACCTTATGGTTCATAGGCCGGTGTTCAGTCCACTGAGCCACACCAGCCAGGGCTGCGTATGTGTTTTTAAAGACACCTCATTTAATATACCTTGCTGATTGATTGACATTGAACTCATAGCTAACAGCATAACTTAGGCCTGAACGTAGCTTATCTAACATCCGTATATTCTCTGTAAGGCATATCACAGCCTTCTCAAGCCAGCTAGCACTTCAATACTATACTTGGGGGGCATTTTAAATAGCAAAATCACCAATAAAAAGCACAAAAATGCAAAAAAAAAAAAAAAAACCCAAAAAACAAAAACCACACATGGCACTAAATAGACCGCAGGAAAGGACACTGGTTTACAATATGAGAGCTAAAACAAGAGGGCAGAGTATCACCTTGTCTGGTCTCCGTAGGAACATGCCTGCCGGTGACTCAGGTTTTTCACTGCTCTGTGCATATTGGGGAGTGACCGCAAAAGCTGCACGAGTGATGATTTTGGGGTCACCACTAAATTTGAGTGGAGAGGCAGATTTATGAATATGGAATCTGCAAATAAGGATTGACCATGTATTAATTATTTGGTTATCTATAAGATTATAAGTTCTTTGGAGTTTTTCCCTTTTATATGCATATTTAAGAATTATAGTCTTTTGCATAATTCCTAGTAATCTATTTCTTTTCGTGGACTAGTACGTCATTCATTGAAAAGGCAAGTCCCGAAATAGAATATTTAGTTGCTGAACACCTTGCTTGGACTAAAACAGAAATAAATACTTGATCTACAATGTTCTTATTAAGGCATGATTGGGATCAGTACCTGGTGCCATCTGATCATCCTAAAGGCAACTCCGTTCCCCAAGGATGGGTCCTTCCCTCGCTCCCCAGCAACGACATCTGGGCCACCGCCGTAAAGCTGCAGCAGTGAAAATGCCCCAGAAGTGTGGACCAGGCAACACTCTTTCCAGCTCTAAATATTAGTGATGCTGCCATCTTCTTGTGCTATAGACTGAACATCAGCCTGTGACTCCGCATGGCGTGGCCCTACCCAGAAGTTACATTTTCTTTCCGTGCTCTGTCCTGGCCACTGGTGCTTCTTGAATCAGGAGATTAGTATGGTTCTTTAGGAAAGGACCTAGGTAAACTGGGGCTATGACCACATGCCTTGGTTCACTGAATTTGCCTCTGTTTTGAGGGGCTTGGTCCAGAGTGACTTGTTAGTTCACTGAACTTCCTTGAGTGGTGATGGGTGAGTACACGCCATACACTCAACACAGGTGTGCACTGGGTAGTGTGGCAGCCCTTCCCCCAGTACTGAGTGTGAAGACAAGCTTGATGCAAAACCTCCTTATCCTTCCTATCCAAATGGCCCTCTGACTTCCAGGAAGAAAGGTCAAAATCTTTGGTTTTGCGGATCCCACTTTGGGTGCACCTTGAGAGGCAGCAGGCTGGGCTAGCAGAACAGCTGGTGGCTGAGTCAGGCAGTCATGTGGAGAACTAGGAACACCTGCACAGTACCTGAATTTGGATGGTGTCTTAATGGATGATGGCTACCTTTCCCCCACGTTAGAAGGATCCTAATGAAAGGAACTGCTTTTTACGTTCCTAGAGGTCTAGTTCAGATTTCCCAAGGATAGAAATGTATTTCCCTATGGGAGTGAGACCTTGACCTCATGCACTCAGTAGGAGCTGGTATGGCTACGGACTTTTCTTAGGAACCCAAGCTCCAAAAATATCCATGTATTCAGTAGTTAAAGCTAGGGGAAAAGCAGATAAAAATAATGCAGTTTATTTTTTTTATGCTTATTACTAAATGCTCTTGTGTCTGGAGTCGATCAGTAATATAACATGTCAGTTCTTTGTTTTATTTTGCCTTTTGTCATTGTTATTTATATTTACAAAAAGCTAAATAAATACCATTTCTATTTTTTAGTTTGAGCTTTTGCCTCAATTTGTTGCCTTCCAAATCACTGCACACACTTTCACATTGATGAAACACATTTTTCACTCCAAAATCCAAATTTACCACATAGACATTTTGCCACAGTAGCATCTCCAACACCAGCCTTCATGGAATCCAACTCTGAATAGACAGAAAGGATACCATCAACTTTGGAAATGATGTCGTGTAGTTGGAAGCTGTTGGGTGCGAGATTCTGTCACCTTTGTCCCGTTCTGTTGCTTAATTTGCACTGTACATCTATGTAGCGTGCGTGACATAGTTAACGGGGCGTGAGAGCCCGCTCTCCTCCCGAGTGTGCGTCTAAGCCCATAAACCTGAAAATCTGATGTAATTAGCCTCACATAACCCTGTCGTTACAACTCTCCACCATTTGCTCTCTGATGAGGTGCAGGAAAAGTAGAAATAAAAGAGAACTTATATGTTTGGCATCCAGACAGCCTTGCCAGGGAGCATGAAGCAAGGACTCAGGAAAACTCAGGTAGCACAACCCAAGGCAAAAGCATTGAACCCAGGGGGAAAGAACCATTCTCCCTTTCCTGTGGCAGCTTTAGCAAAGTTTTAATAAAGTTAGTGTTATCTTTGTCCGGTTTTTGTTTTTTAGGTTTTTCTTGGTTTGTTGCCTTGTATAGTGGCGTCGGCCACAATTACTGCTACTCCATGGGTTTCAAAAGAAAGATATGGTGTTATCTTTAACAAATTATACATCTGAGAATATGGACAGTGTCATTGTAATCTTATCCCTCAGTCTTTCAAAATAAGTGGGAAATTTCAAACATAAAAGTAAAGAGAATAATACAGTTTTCTCCATGCACACCCATCATCAAGCTTAAAATAACAGCCAGCTCGCGGGCAGTCTTGTGTCATCTGTACCCCTAGCTCTCCAGATTATTTTGAAGCAAATCACAGATATCATATTACTTCGTAAGTTTTTCAATATATAGCTCTAAACAATATTTTAAAATTTTAACCACAGTGCCCTATCACAAATGAATCAACTCCTTACTAACATCGAAATTCCAGTCAGTGTTCAGATTTTCTTGTCTCATAAATGTGAGTTTTATACTTCGTTCAAATTGAGACCTAGCCACAAGCTCTGCATTGCTGGCTGATGGGTCTGTTAAGTTTCTGATCACCTGCAGTTCCTGCTAACTCCTGGGCTCTCTCGCACTCTTTCTCTCCCGTGTGATGTTTTACTTGAAAAAATCAGGTCATTTTTTTCCTGAAGACTTCCCAGTCTGGATGTTAATTGCATCCTTGTGAGAGCATGTTCCTCTTTTCCATATTTCTTATAATTTAGTGGTTAGAGCTGTACTCTCTGATATGGCAGCCATGCATGGCTATTGGGCTCCTGAAATTGAGAGTTTGAATTGAAAGTTCGTTTGAATTGAGATGTACAGTTACATCTGTGGCTCACATTTCTAGTGGGCAGTGCCGATCTCAAGACTCAATCACATTCAGGTTGGAATATTCTGGTGAGACCATTTCACAGGCCTGGTGTGTGCTCCAGGAGGACTGGTGTCTGGTTGTCTCTTTATGATCTTGGCAGCCATTGACGATCAAGAGCTAGATTTGTTCATTTGCAAAATAGTGATAGTTTAATTCTGCTATTCTTCATTAGCTGGAATACTTCTAAGAAAAATGTGCCCTCATCAACTGTTTCTTTACTCTGGGATACAATTTGTATCACAAAAGCAAGAGATAAATATGTAATTTCCTTGATTTACTAGTTTTCAGAATAATGGTTTCCCATCTAAAAGTGAATTTTGTGTTTTAAGTGTTAGTATGAACTCAGGTGCAAACATACTTGTCTTTCAACCCATTTTATTGTTTTCTGTATTGATCGTGTCCCCTTTAGCCGGTGGGAGCCTCTTTGACTCAGCCCCTGCGTTCCCAGTCAGTCCCACTGTTCTCCATGTTTATTCTTCACACTTCCTGTCCCCAACCTGGAAGCTGTCATTTCCCCAACGACCCCTGGTGCCTCTTCAGTGGAGAAGGTGTCTGGAGGCCACACTCTGCATGGTAGGGCCGCCCATCATTATTGCTGATCATTGCTAATCAGTTATTTTTGTGTGGTTAGAACTAAGAACTACAGTTAGTTCTGTTGAGCCTCCAGCCCTTTTCTAAATTGTGTATTTTAGAAAACATCCATACATGCATGTTCTATATATTAAACATGAACTAATGAAAATAGAGAAAGTCACTCAAAGACTAACCAGAAATGTGTTGCTTCATCATGTCCGATGTGCAAGAATATTGTTTATATGATGTCCCAGTAGAGGAGACCCTGGACTTGTGAGAAACTTTAACAAAAGCATTTCTTTTTAAGAAATTAAGTAAATGCAGGAAAGAATAGAAAATGAAATAGATTAATTATACATTAAATATTAAGAGTTTACACCTCAAGTGGCTGAGTTTATGACGTCAAACACTTTGCTATAAGCCAAGCAACTTAATCACTCAAACCATTCATGTTTCTGCATCCACGTGACTTTTGTGCAAAGATGTGTCAAGAAGCTTAGCTGGGATTATACCATCTATTGGAGCAATTCACTCACTTCTGTGAGCTTTGTCTACAGGGCAGCTATCCTGGGCAGCTATCCTGGGAATTACAAGGTAAGTACAAACTATGTCTTGTTCCATTGAAATAAATGTAATATATAATACATAATATATAGCAAGAGTGTGAATGCTATGAAGTACTAGCAGTGATATATATCTTAAGGACTAGAGATTACATGAAGCATTTCCACCTTAATATTTTTTTAAATACTTATAACCAATAAACTCTTTCTGTATAATTAAATGTTTACTTTTGGGTAGTTCCTGACCTCCACATCTGGCTATCCATGAAGAATTTGTTTCTGATGTAGGTTCCATTTGCCTTTTGGAATAAACTGGCTTTCCTGTAGTCTCTGAAGTGAAGATTGAAGTCTGAGGCAATTGGTGTTAAAGTACATAACTGGGCGGAGCAGGAGACATGTCTCAACTTTAATTCACTCGTGCTTGACAGAATTTAGGTACCTGGATTTGGACGGTGTACTTGGGAAACGATTTTTATTTACCGTTTGCCAGGTACTACGTTAAGTGCCGGAGGCAGAGAGAGGAGCCAACGGGGTTCCTTTCTTCCTGGAGTTAGGGTCTGGAGTAGAGAACCCTGATGATCATGCAGGAAATTAGAGTCCATTATAATCGTGGTAAGTGCCAGAAGAAAAAGTGCTTAGTTGCCAATTTATATTTTTCACTGTTCAAATATTAAGTGGCTGTTGAGGCTCAAATAGTTGCTAAATAGAAGGGCTATGGCAACAAGCAAAATACCAAATATATCCTAACGCAAATTTTGAGAGCGATATAATCCAATAATCATTAAAAATATGCTGAGTGCTTTGAAAGGCAGATATGGTTCTATAAGGTTAATTAGACCTTTTTCCCCCCAAAATGAGTGTTCCATAATGCATTTAGGTGAAATAGTAGAAATATATCATATAGTAGGGGTAAGAATTGTCATGATTCAATTTACCTATATATATGCTAGGTCACAAAGTCAAGTATGTTTCATCCTGTGGGTCACAGTAAAAAAAAAGTCCAGAGAGCCACTGTTCTAAGTGGGCCTATATGTGTATTGATTTGAGGACAGGGCAGGCAACATCGAATGGTTGTCTACCATACGTGCCCTGAGCAGGGATCAAACCCACGACTTTTTGGTGTATAGGAGGATGCGCTAACCAATGTAGTCACCTGCCCAGGGCAAGGACCACTTTTTTGAAGAAATGATGTTTCAGCTGAGCTCTGAAGAACAAACAACTATTAACTGTGAGGAAGAGACAAAGAAGAACATAGCCAGTATCTGGAACAGCATGTGCAAGGGCACTGCGTTAGGCCAAGACACCAACACGTTGAAGGTTAACGTGGCTAGAGCAAGGGGGGAGGGGGGAGGAGCCGGTCACCGCATGGCTTGGGAAGCCCTTGTCAGGAGTTTGATTTTGCTTCTGAGAGCAGCCGGGAACCATGGGAGGCTTTTAAGCAGAGGAATGGCTTAGTTTGCTGCTTTGAAATGATCACTTTTGTCCCAGTGTGTGGAACAGAATTACAATAGTAGGGCATGAGAGGATAGATACATGGACACCAGTTGTCCAAGTGGGAGGTAGACAACAGGGGCTTGGATTCCCATGACAGCGGCGGAGGTAACATGGAATGGCTGGATTCCAGAGATTTAAGAGAAAACTTGGCAGGGATTCGAGGTGGGTGGTAGTGAAGGAGAAAAAAGTATCAGGATGAGCCCCGAGCTTGTGCACCTTAGACATTCCTTGAGATAAGGAGTCCTAGGGGAGGAGGAGCAGTTCAGAGGAGGGGAAATGAGGGGTTCACTTGGCATATGCTGTGTTTGAAGCACCCTTGAGATATCTTAGAGGAGATGCATTGTAGGCAGTTGTGTTTATGAGTTTGATCTCAGAAGAGAACTGGAGAATTTTATGTATAAGTCATTGGCATGTAGATTATTGAAGCTATACTCAAACATGAAATCATTTAGAGAGTATTATGGAGACCTTTAAAGATAATACTAATGTCATTGTCTGGGCTCCTTGTAAACTACTATAACCTCCACCCACTCTGCCCCTTGTTCCCAGACTTAGACGCAGCCAAATGGGGCACAGACCCAGGGATTGGTTTTGGAGAGATCCTATACTATGCTGCTTGCTAAAGCATCAGACTGGTGTCCCTAATATCCCTGCCCTCCACCCTCACTCCAGCCCTTTGGGCCCCTTCAGCTTTCTCGGCTGCCTGCTGAATGGAGTCGGCACTCAGCCTAAAGTTCAGGGCCCACTCAGCTCTATCTCAACACAGACTGCTTCCCAGCATACGCTATTTATGTGCGTCAAGCAGCTTAGCTCCCCCTCATTCTGCCCTGCCTCTGCTCCCTGGCTCAAGTTGCTCCCTCCCTGGACTTAATGCTCTTCACCCTACCTTTTCCCTGCTCCCAGGCTGTTCCCTATCTTCCAGGGATCAGGAAAAGGCCCATCTTTCTCAAAACTTCTAGGATACTCACCTTCCTCTAAAGAATATCATCACTTCCCTGGCTGGTGTGGCTCAGTGGACTGAGAGCCAGCCTGCGAACCAGAAGGTCACTGGTTTGATTCCCAGTCAGGGCACATTGCTGGGTTGCAGGCCAGGTCCCCAGTGTGGGGCAAGCAAGAGGCAACCACACATTGCTGCTTCTCTCCCTCTTTCTCCCTCCCTTCCCCTCTCTCTAGAAATAAATAAATAAAATATTTTAAAAAAAGAATATCATCACTTAATGATCTGTACTTCTCACCTTGTGTTTGGCAGAGGTCATTTTAGAATATGTTAGATCATTGTAGCCCTTGCTAATCTTAAGAGATGTATTTCCAGAATCCTCAAACTCTTATATTACTTCAGAAGCAAGGTTAGAACTGAGAATATCTATGCAGGATGCAGGTTTTGGGTCACAGGCAAGGGACAGGCAGTTCACACTTGGGTCTCAGTAAAACTGTGGTCCTTCCCCATAGCTCAAAATTCTAATGATAGCCGAAAATGAGAATGATAAATCCAAGAGTGCCAAAATTTGCTAACTTTCTTGTGTTCCCTACAACCCCCTGTTCCTCAACGTCCCCTGTAAGAACAGGGTGATGGGGCAGATCACTTACTGATTACCCTGGGACCTGTCTGATCCTGTAGCACAGAGAGACACTCCGATGTGCTGGGAAGCAGTCTTTTGAGTCTTACAGGCAATGAGACACTGAAAAGAGTGAGCTTACAAAGGAGATGCGGGAATTAAGGGATTTGCCCATCTGCCTCATTTGACCTCTCCACACTCCGATTACCTAAGGCGCTCACATATGGGCATGGGGACGACCGCGGTGACCCCTAGCAGCAGGGCTTTGCACCATCCTGGTAGGGAGGGCAGACTGTATTAAGCCAGAAGTGCTCCCTAGTAACCCTGGTTGTTTGCAAAGCACGGGCTGCGGTGAGGACCGTAGAAGGGATTAAAATGTACATTACAGGCCGTCATGAGCTTGAATTCTTTTGCATGAGTGTTGTTTTGTTTTTTAAGGTGACAGAATCTATATTTAATGTTGTTTAAAATTATTAAAAACTCAAATCCCTGCTCTTGTGATTATTAAACTAAAACATACTACACTTGATCTTAGCCAAAAGGCCAGAAGCTGTGTGTGAATGAGCTTTTCATTCCTGGATTTTCGTGTTGGGAAACACTGTTGACCAACGCTAGCTGACTTCCTCACCAGCGGTGCACGAGACTTCCGGATGTCCCCACATTCCCGTCCCCTGATCCAGTCAGACTTTTTAAATTTTGGCTGCTTGAGTGTGTGTGTCCGAGTGCAGTGATATCTCATTGTTTCATTTTGCATTTCCCCGATGGCTAATGTGGTTAAACAACTTACCCAGTTATTGGCTATGTGGATAGTCTCTTTTGTGAAGTGCCTATGAAAATTTCTTGCCTATTTTTGTATTGGGTCTTTTCTTATTGATTTGTTTATGTTGAATATGGGTCCTTTGTCAGTTACATGTGCTGAAAATCTCTTCTCCTGCTCTGTGATTTTTTTACTCTCTTATTGGTATCTTCTGATGAAGGGACATTCTTAACTTTAACCCAATTTACCAGTATTTTCCTTTATGGTTAGTCTTTTGTGTAATCTGTTTAAAAAATGTTTGCCTATTATAAAGCCATGAATATGTTCTCCAATTTTATTTTTAAGCTTTACCTCTTTATCTTTTATATTGAGATCTACAGTCTACCTAGAATTGATTTTTATGTATGACATGAGGTGAGAGGTCAGGATTTTTACGTTCTAGGTGGATATCCAATTGACCCAGAACAATTTACTGAAGACCTTCATTTTCCTAGTGCACCGCAGAGTCATAAATCAAGGGTCTGTATGTGTGCAGGCCTGTCCCTGGCCCTCCTTCTCTGTTCTGTCGGTCCCTTCAGATGTCCTCCTGTCAGGGCCACTCTGTCTTACTTCTGGTACCTTTCAAGTAAGTCCTGACATCAGAAAGTATACATCTTCCCACCATGTTGCTTCTTCTTAAAGACTGTCTTCGCTTTTCTTTGTCCTTTACATTTTATTTGAATTGTAGAATTAGTTTGCCAATTTACACCAAACAATGTGATGAAATTTTGATATGTGGGATCTGTAAATAAATTCAGGAAGAGTGGATATCTTTATAAGAGTGAGTCTTACCATCCATGGTCATGGCATGTTCCTCCACTTAATCTAATATTTTATAATTTTCTGTCTTATACATCTTATGCTATATTGAGTCCTAGGTAGTTGATGCTAACATAAATGGTACCTTTAAAAAATTTCAATCTCTAATAAAATTTTGTAAAGATAACATTTACATGGTTTATTTGTGTATAGATACATAATTGATTCTTGTGTATTGCCCGTGTATCCAATAACCTTCAAAAATTAACTCATTCTAAGAGTTTTATTCATACAGGATTTTTTTTTTTATTTTCTACATATAGTTATGTTATCTGTGAATAATGATGGCTTTCTTTCTTTCTTTCTTTCTTTCTTTTCTTTTCTTTCTTCCCCATCCTCATACTTTTATTTTCCCCTCTCTTGTTGCACAGGCTAGCACCTCCAGTGCAATGCTGAACAAAACAAATGGTGGGGACTCTTTGCCTCATCATTCCTAATCTTGGGGATATCTTTCAGCTTTTCACATTAAGTGGGATGTTTGCTTCAGATATTTTAGAGATATTTTATTGGGCTAAGGAAATTCCTAAATTGCTAAAAGGGTTTGTTTGTTGTTTCTTAAAATCCTGAATAGGTATTAATTTTATCAAGCACTTTTCTGCATCTGTGGAGAGAAATAATTATGTAATTTCTTTATTTTTATTCTATTGATGTTTATCTTTATTCCCATTGATTGATTTTGGAATGTTAAGCCAACCTCTCATTCCTGTAATAAACGCAAATTGCCAGTAGTTTTCTATCCATAATTATTTTTGTGGAGATTTTTTCATTTATGTTCATGAGAGAAATGGCTTCTAATTTTCTTGTCAAGTTTGGTATCAAGGTGATGTCAAGCAAGTTAGGAAGTATTCCTTCCTTCCTTTTTTGGAAGAGTTTTTGTAATTTGATATTTCTTCCTCAATTTGCTTAAATGAAAAACTCTTTTTTAACAGCACTGGCCACTTCACCTTTTCCCTCTTGGCTGTGGGGACCCAGCTAAGTCACAGAGCACTGAGGTCGCCTGAGGGGCCTGAGCCTGGACCTCGGGACTAGGCTCTCTGCCTGCCCGGTCAACCTGCTCACCATCTCCACACTCGTCCACAGAATGAATGCCCTCGATGGTGTCCCTTTCAAGGTGTCCAAGGGCTTTGTGATAAGCACAGAGCTTCTGCCTGGGCCAGAACTCAGTGTCCCAGCCTGCAGGGAGCTTCTGCTGGGTTCTATGGTAAGTGTATCTCTCTGTCTGTCTATCTCCTAGTTCCTGGGTCTGTGGGTCTGACACTGAGCCTCATGGGACCTCAATCCTTGATTTTAAAGGGCAGGTAGGCCTGCTCTGGTATATTCCATGGAGTTTGGAAATAACCTAAGAGGAAAGGTGTTTCCTGCAGAAGGCTGGCAATGGGGATTATTTAATGGGCCTTTTTTAGCCTTAGAATAACTGGAAGGTCACCTATATAAAATGAATGAGGGTCATTGCACAGATGTTCCAGTCCCTCTCTTCTCTGTCAGCCTGGTGTAATGTCTAAAATTCCAACATTTGCTCTGGCTGGTGTGGCTCAGTGGATTGAGTGCCAGACTGCAATCCAAAGGGTCACTGGTTCAATTCCCACTCAGGGCACATGCCTGGGTTGTAGTCCAGGTCCCTAGTAGGGGGCACATGATAGGCAACAACACACTGATGTTTCTCTCCCTCTCTTTCTCCCTCCCTTTCCCTCTGTTAATAAATAAATAAGACCTTTTAAAAAATAAAATAAAATAAAATTCCACCATTAGGTTGGGCCTGGCTGGTGTGGCTCAGTTGATTAGAGCATTATCCCATAGACCAAAAAAGGTCATGGGTTTGAATTCCAGTCTGGACACATGCCCAGGCTGTGTGTTCAGTCCCGGTCAGGGCACATTTTAGAAGGCAACCAACCGATGTTTCTTACATCCATCTCTCTCTCTCTCTCTCTCTCTCTCTCTCTCACACACACACACACTGCCCCACTTCCTCACTCTCTAAAAACAATGAAAAAATGTCCTCAGGTGAGGATAAAATAATAATAATAATAATAAAATAAAATTCCACCATTAGAATGACCCCTTTGGGTTAAGACAGTAGATCTAGAATCCTAAAATTACCTGGGACACTTTAGAAAGGATTACTATTCCCCATGTCTGTCCTAGGGACACCCTTAAAGCACCCCCTGGCTCCCACCCTGGGCTATGCTCCCAGTGTGTGTGGTCTCATCACATCCAGCCTTAGGATAAACATGATTATTTAACTTCCAAGAGAATCAAGTTTACTTGAAGATTTACAGGGGAACCTATTGCATTTAAATTGTAACACAGATGTATCATTGGGTAGAATGCAAAAGTCATATGAATTCTTTAAAAATGAAAGAATAAGATTGCAGATGTGGAGCTGGCATCGGGCCTCTCGGGACTGAGTCCTCAGGCTCTCGCATGCTCATTCTCCACCGTCTGCTGGGTGCTTCGTGGAAAAGTTTGGGGATCTAGATCAGCTCTCACTCATTTCGAACATGAGGAACCCGAGGCCCAGAAAAGGGAAATGATTTGTCCAAAGTTAGTGGCTAGACTAAAACCCAGGTTCTGACTGCAGATCATTTGTATTAGCTAAGAGCAGGGTTGGAACATGAGAGACACCAGACAGGTGATGTGTGAAGGCCAAAAAAAAAAAAAGGTTTCAGGAAGTCAGGAGCAGAGAGCAGTCTGGGAAGGAGAGGCCTGGGCAGAGTCGAGCAGAGGGCTTGAGTGGCCAGGGGCACCAGAGCAGGAGAAGTGGTGCAGTTCTGCTTCATCTGCAGGCTCTGGAGTTACAGAGGCTCCTCAGGTCAGGTTTCCAGAATCGACATAAGCTTTGCAAAGCCCAGAGCGCCCTCTGTGGGGCAGGAGCCCTTGCTCTTCAGCCTGTGCTGTGGGCGCTTTCTCTGGCAGGAGAGCCTGGTATTGGTGGGAAGAGGAACTTGCTTTACTGAGCTCCAGGGGAGGCGGATTATCGCAGCCTTTCCCTCCCTGCTGAGCTCGAGCCAAGCTGGGAAGAGGCTAGTCTAGTAGCAGAAAATAGGCACCCTTTTGCCAAGTCCATGTCTAGTGTCCTAGCTAAATTCTGACCTGGCTTTGCCTCCTGCTCTCAGGGTGGGCACCTGCAATTCCTTGAGCCTCTCCCCCTTCCTGAGCCTCCATCTCTTTTCCTATTAGCCCAAATTAAAAAATAGAGAAGCATGAGACTCCAAGTATGATTTACAGCTTTGAGTTCGCTGGGCTATATTTCCAGTGTTAAGAACTCACAATACATTTTCCCATAACAACAATGTTACACGTGGTAGTTAGAGTACCAGATGAACCTATGGTGGCCTACAGGGAAAAATAGTAACAGCTACCATTTACTGAGCACCTGCGAGGCACCGGCCCATGCCAGGAACTCTTTACATGTTCAGTCTTCTCTCTCATTTTTATGACCCTTTTAGCAGCTTTGATTCCCTACCCCACGGCACAGGGAATCAAAGGTCCCATCCGAGTGGTCCACAGGGTCTCTTGGCTGGTGAGCAATGCAGCCAGGATTCCCACAGAGTCCATCAGACCCCTAAGCCCCTGCCCACCCCTTCACCCTGCTCCTGCCCCAGGAGCCTTTCCTTCCATACTTAGAGCCTCTTTAAATCTGATGTGTGTGTGTGTGTGTGTGTGTGTGTGTGTGTGTATGATATCTACCATGTATATATTATATACATATACACATACATATATATAAATGTATATGTATATATAAAGTGTTATAGGGCAGGGTTGTCAAATATTTTCTATAAAGGGCCAGAAGTAAAAATTGTAGGGAAAGAGCAGGCTTGAGTAATTGCCAGAGCTTTTATAGACCTTAGGGAAAGGAGAGGGTGGGCATGGCTCTGTTTCAATAACACTTTATTTACGCAGACAAGTGGGGGCGTTTGGCAGTTTGCCCACCTGCCACTGACACCTTTCCATCTGCCCTGCCCTCCAGCTCTGCCCCTTCACTGATGGCCTCTGTTATTTATTCTTTGTATATTCTTTTAGAGATTCTTATGTATGTATATGCAAGCAAATATAGCTATTTCCTCTTTTTTTATACCAAAGGTAGCATTTTATAGAAGCTGTTCTTCTTGATTTTTTCACTTATAAAAACTTCCATATCTGTACATGGAAATCGTCTTCAGTTTCTTTTTTCACTGAAATATTGCATTATGTGGATACATCACATTTTGTCAACTGGGTCCCTCCTGATATACACGTAGATTCTTCCAAGGCTTTTGCCATTACCAACGGTGCTTCAGGAGATGAGTATATGCAAATGTCCTTTTGAACTTGCTTACGTAAATTGCCAAACCCGCTCTGGCTCCTACAGGGGTTGTCCTGCTTTACACCCCAACCAGAAAGCACGCTGTACCTGCCCTCACCTCCCACACTCCCCAACAGGGTGTCATCAGAATTGGGTCTTTGCCAAGGGAATAGGTGAATGGTATTTCAGCCTAGTTTTCTTTCGCTTTCTCTCATTATGAGTGAGGTTGAGCAGCTTTTTCTGTGTTTAAGAACCATTTGTATTTCCTTTTCTGTAGACTGTCCATATTATTTTTTGTCCATTATTTTTTCTTTGGCCGTTGGTCTTCTCTATTAGTAAAGTTAGCCTTTGTGAGTGGTGTGAGTGCTGTTTCCACCCCCCGCCCCCACCCTCTAGTTTGGCATCTGTCTTTGGCCTTGCTCATGAGGCATATTTGCCCTGCGGATTTTGGCTGCGTGCCCGTGTGCATGTTTAGGGCTTCCGGATTTTGATTCAGAGTAAGAAAGGCCGTCCCCATCTGAGGTTGCAAAGGGTTTCTGTCCTGTTTTCTCCTGGTACTTTTATGGTTTAATATCACACATTTGAATCTTTGATGCTTTTGGAATTTATCCTTGTGTATATAATGTAAGAATGGATCCAACTTTATTTTCCTCCAGATAGCTAACACCATTTATTGACTAGTTCCTCTTTTTCTCATTGCTTGAAATGCCATCTTTATTATTTACTAAAGCCCCATAGATATTGAGGTCTATTTCTGGGCTTTCTATTCTCTACCTTTAATCTATCTTTGCCAGTATCATAGCTTTAATTATTGATGTTCTATAATATAAGAAAACAGCTGATAGGGTCAGTTCTCTTTATCTTTTCATCTCCAGAGGTTTTCTGGCTATTCTTATTTGTTTGTTTTTCATACAAACTTTAGAATCATCCTGCTTAGTTCCATAAATTGTGTTGGTATTTTTATTGGGTCTTTGTATCATTTTATCCCCTAAGTCCCACTGGCTTAGTGTCTTTCTCTACAGTTCTGCCTCCTCAGTTCTGAAGTTGTCTTTTTCCTCTTCTGTTTTTCATGACTCATCTGTTTTGCTCCAGTCTCTTTCTCTAGCCGTGTATTCTGCACACATTTAACACATGCCTACTCTGTGCCAGGCCTGCCTGCCCTGGGCCCTGAGGGTACGGAGCAGTGTCAGACACAGCCCTTGACCTCAGGCAGGGAGCCACTCTGGACCAGCCAAATGACACTCCTCTCCCCAACCCAGGGTCAGTCAGGTCAAAGGTGGGAAGGTGGCAGTGTCTGTGATCTGTGTCTGTTCCCATCTGTCTGTCTGTCTCCCCGTTTCCTCACGCACACCACTTCCTCCCGCCTCTCTCTTCCTTACTGGCCATCACAGAGCATTGAAATTGCCTTTAAATTTTAAAAAATATTTTAATGGCATTTTATATTCTTGGTCCTTAATTTTAAAGGTAGGCAATGGGAATATTTTATTTTTGCCTCAGTTTTAAACTCTCAAGTTAGATTATATATGTGGGCTCCAGACCGCTTTTTTAGGTGGCCTGCTATGTAGTGGATAAAGCCCTACAGTCAGATGGACAGAGAAAGCCCAGCTTAGCCCCTTACCTCCGATCTGACCTCCAGCAAATTAAATTTTCTGAGCCTCATTTTCATAATCTGGAAATAGGAATACCGTAATACTAAGTAGGATTCATCAAAGATTAGCGAATTTTACATGTCCTGGGTCCCAAAGTAACCTCAGATTGCAGCCAGGAGGTTGGAGGAGGTATTATTCCACAGGTTCCCAGAACGGGCACTGGTCTGTAGCCTCTTGAGAACCGGCCACGAAGGAAGCTCGCCTGAGCTCCGCCTCGGGTCTCCCATACCACCCCCAACCCTGTCATCAGGAGGTGAGGGGCAGCCAGCAAGGGAAGCTGATGTGAGCTCCGCCTCCTGCTACCCGCCCCCATTCTGCCCCCCCCCCAATGTTGGGGACCGCTGCTGGCTGTTTACTGACAAATGGTGCATTTGCTAAGTTAAGATTATTTTTTGAGAGAGGGGAGGGAAGGAGAGGAGAGAAACATCAATGTGTGGTTGCCCCTCGCACGCCCCATACCGGGGATCTTGCCTGCAACCCATGTATGTATCCTGACTGGGAATGGAACCAGCTACCCTTCGTTCGGTTTGTCGTAGGCCGGCACTCAATCCACTGAGCCACACCAGCCGGGATGCTAAAATCCAATTTTACTGGAGAAAGCTTTTAAGCTGCTGCTGTTCAATTATATACTAAATAGCAAAGGGACTTAGATAGTAGATTTCACTACATTTCATCCTATTCTTCACTTTGTCCTTTATGCAGAGGTTACCATTACATTGTTACTGATGTCCGTCTACTCCAGTGTTAGCTAAAATGAGGGTGGGCTGTGAGGGCTGTCTGGGGCTGAGAATTGGGAGCTGTGCAGGTCTGACAAGTCTTTGGCTAACAGGGGCCCCGGAGACCAGAGGGTAGGGGTGTGCCCTCAAGCCCTGGCTTGCCTGGCTGATCCTCACGTAGCCTTCTCTCGGCAGCACGACTTCAGCCTGGAAAGGAGGACTCTGTTCTGGGTGGAGGCTGTCGTCCGGGAACCCTACCAGTCCCAATGTGATGCCCCCGGGACGGCTTCAGCCCCTCCTGCCTGGTACTTGCTGGTTAGCCCGGAATACCGGCCGGTGCCTGCGCCGGCCGCAGCCAAAGGCCCTGAGGCTGGACCCCAGGAGCAGCTGGAAGAGAAGGGAGAGAAAGAGGAAGAAGCCTCCCTTGCCAGGGAGGGAAAGCCGGGTCCTTACCGCCCCCAGGCCAGCGCTCCTGCGAGCCCCAGCTCGGGCCACCGGTGCTCGCTGGACTTGCTGCACGGCGTGAGGTTGGAGTTGGCAGGTGCCCGGAGGAAACTCTCGGAGGGCAGGATGGCCTCCCGTCCCCGCGCCCTCCTGCAGCGCATCCGCCACCGGGCGCTGAGCCTCTGCCCCAGCTCCGAGCCTCCCCAGGGCCCCGCGCCCCTGCTCCCTAGTGCACCCACGCCGCCTCCACGGCCCTCCACGGCCGGTGCCATGCCCCCGCTGCGGAGCCACAAGCCCACGGTCGCGGTAAGGAACTTGCCCTCTCTGCCAAGTCTGCAGATCAGTAGTGAAGTCTTCGTTGTCTGGGGCCCCAGCCTGGTCCGCGGCCTTGGTCCCCTCCTGTCTGCGCTCCTCCTCCTTATCTGCTGCTCTCACCAGGCGCTATACACCATGCTGTTCTTCCTGCGTCCCTTTGCCTAGAATATTCCCTGCTCAGAGGCCCCCATTCCCTCTGTTTCCATTGTGCCTCTGTTAGGGCGCATGTCACTTAATTGTCATTATCCAGTACCTGTATGTCTCTCTCTTCCAGTGGAATGAGTTCTTTAGGGCAAGGGGCAGATGCATTCATTTTTGTTTCCAGAGCGCCCAAGAGCAGACTTGGCCGTTAGGGGGCGCTCAATGAATACCTGTTACATTAATGAATGTGACTCAAATCCTGGGCTTGCCAGGCGCCAAGGCTTGCTGTAGACTGGGTGAGCTGGAGTCTCAGTCAAGGAATAGTCGCTGTCCCTTAGTTCCTGCCAGACACTGGGTTGGGAGAGACAAGGTCAAAACCACTGGATGAGGAGAGTTTCCCCTCTGCATGGGGATCAGACAGCACTGCATACGGGAGTGATCATGTGCTGAGAGGGGTGAGGGTTGTGGCGGGTTGGAAAGGCTTCAGGACAGGTCTGTACCCGTAAGAATGGGGAGCAGAAGTGAACTTACCATGAAATCAATGAAGCTTTAGCCTGAGGCCCCTGGCTTTGCTCCTTCCAAAGCTTTGTGCCTAATTTTATATTTATAATTGTGTCTGTCTGTTTTCTTCAAGAGGTACAAATTGTGTAAAGCATAAAATTCCACACAACCCCGATCCAGATCAGATAGGGTGGGTCAGGACTGGGAACAGGAGGAAGGGATAGGGCACAGCTTTCTTGCCCCACCCCACGCCCCCAGCAGCCCCACAGCCAAACCAGTAGGCACAAGGCCAACAGGAAATTAAATCCAAAAGAGATCCGAAGTCTGGCTTTTCTGCTCACTGGTGTCACTGAAGCATGCCGAGCCATCTCTTTTCTACCTTGTAAAGAGGGCCAGCAACCCTGCCCACAGTTGTTTGGAGCAAAGGTAAAGGCAGGGCTCTGTGAACTGGACCAGCGATACCCATATCAGGGACCAGGTGCAGACGCCAGGGTGCCTCTTCCCTGATCCAGAGTCAGTTTAACCCTAGAAGCAGCCGTGTGTGTGTGTGTGTGTGTGTGTGTGTGTTGGGGGAAGGGTTGGGGACAGAGGTTCTGTACAGAAGGAAATTGAGGCAGAGAGAAGCTAAGGATATTTTTTTAAAGGTCACAGCGTAGACTCAGATCCAAAGATTTGGATGTTTTCCACTCGGGGGGTAAAGAGCAGACCCAAGGGTGAAGTCACGGCAGGGAAACCCTGAGCAGACGGGGATGGGTGGGGCAGGAGGGGACAGGCAGTGTGTTCAGGGCTGGCAGGTAGGTGCTTCTTCACAGGGGATGGGTGAGGAGTGATGCCAGCCAGACCAACTGAGATGCCCCTAAGCCACCAGTCTCAGCCCAGGGTTTGTATGGGTCTCCCCAGACCATGGCTGTGTCCAGTCTCTGCCCTGCTCTATACCCTGCCAAGCCTCAGCCCAGGCAAATTCAAGAACGAGGGTCTGGCCAGAAGATCCTCCTAACGGGTGAGGTAAAGAGCCCTGGATTTGATTCTGAGCAGGGTTCAGGTCCCAAATATGCATTGCTTACCAGGTCATTAACTTCTCTGAACCTTGACTTCAATACCTATAAAGTGGGATAACAGGATGGGTCTATCCTATTTCTCTTACAGGGTTGTTCCAAGCTATAAATGAAATAATTATCATGTACTGGCAGTTTCTAAATGCCAGGTCTTTTGCTAATTACTTTTCTCACATGGGCTTATAGCCTTGTAACAACCCTTGAGGTATCTAAGTATGTTTGCCTCCATTTTACATGTGAGTAAACCGAGTAAACAGTAGAGATCTGGGGTTTGAACCCAGGTCTGCAGGACTCCAAGCTCTTCACAGCATTAGCCCCTGGACTCTGTATAAAAAGTGGCATGTGAAGGCACCTTTAAAAATGTGCTGCTGGCCAGATGGTAGATGACACATCCAGCTTGTCTGTATTTCAGTCCCTCAGCCCATACACCTGCCTGCCACCTCTTGGGCGGGAGCCGCAGCCTCTCATCACCCACAGATCACATCCGGATTCGGCCGACCTGCTGTCTGCCCTCAGCCAGGAGGAGCAAGACCTCATCGGGCCAGTGGTGGCCCTGGGGTACCCCCTGCACAGGGCCATCATGGCTCTGCAGAAGACGGGGCGGCAGAGCCTGGGACAGGTGAGTGATCATCCGGAGCTGGGGGCTGTGGAGCCAGAACCCAGTGGGCAGCCATGTGGTTTTATCTTCACTTTGAAGAAGCTTTGTTTCCTTCTCTTTAGAGGCAGAATCTCAGCCTGACATTAATTATCCGGGGTTGTGAGCAAGTTTCTAGACCCTAATGCTACCGTTTCCATAGGAGTTTATCAGGAACCCCCATGCCCACTGGGGGAGTCTTGAGAGTCTGCTCCTCTCCTGGTCTCTGCCCCAGATGCAGGGGCTGGAGCTTTGGGTGGCCAAGAAGCTCTCTAGAGCTGCCCAGTAGAACTTCCTGCAATGAGAGAGATATTTTATACCTGTTGCCTGACACAATACCCTCTAGCCAATGGTTACTTGCATGTGGCTAGTGTGACTGAGAATTTTATTTAATTGTGATTAATTAAAATAGTCACCTGTGGCTATTGGATATATATTGGATGGTGCAGCTCTGATTACTTCCCTCAACAAATGGTTTGCCCATACCCATCTCTCTTTTCATCCATCTGCCCATCTAGTCAACAGTACTTATCAGGTGCTTCCTGGGTATTTAGATGCAACTCGGAGGTATGGGAAACCAGGGTACATAAAAACCAGTGCTGCGTGTTGGAATTCCCAGGAAGCAGACTCAGGTGGAGCGTGGCATGCAGGATAGTTATCAAGGAGGCTGTTGGGGTCAACCCCAGGCTAAGGGAGTGGAAGGAAGCAGGAGTGAGTAGATGGAGACATTGAGCTTTGTACACTCAACAACAGCATCGGCCAAGCCTACAGTTCTGGAGCATACATGGCCCTCCGAGTCACCCGAATGGGGACTGAGGTGATCAGGTCTTTATATCCCTGCATCCATCAGTCATTAGTGGTATTGATATTTAGTAAACACCTCTGTGCCAGTTCCTCAATCTGAGAGTATACAATTAGGCCTCCTCAATTCTGCATGATTGCTATTACTGTCCCCACTTTGCAGATGAAGAAACTGAGGCTGGTCTAACTCTGAGTCTTTGTTGCACAGTGCCCTTCTCTCGTTTTCCGTGTGAGTGCCTTCCAGGGCGGCATCCCACACTGATCTGAGAGTTAAGAATAGATCTCAAGTTGCCCCCACTTTCAGCTGCCACTGAAAGCCAGGACTGTGGCTAAGAAGCTAGCCAGAGGATTGTGAGGCACCGGCTCCACAGACGGGGCTCTGACATGCCCCGTCTCTAGGTCCTGTGACAAGGCTGAGGTCTCATCACTGTGGAGCTCTGAGGATGAGTAGGAGCCGGCACAGGCACTGGCCTCCCCGTGGGTGGGCTGGACAAACCCCACTGCATCAGGAACACGGTGTTTCCAGACAGACTGACCACCTGCCTGGCCCGCCAGGTCTCTGGGTGACCCGCTTGCCCTGGTGGCAGGCAGAGGCTAGGCCCTGAGGGGTGGGCCAGAAGGTCCATTGGATGGCTTCATCTACCCTCCCCCGTTGAGTTCATCTTTCCCTCTAGTCTGTAAAGTCCCACCATTAACTAAGCAACTCCTTTGGGTTCAGGTTCCTTCTCCCCTTGAAAGATATATGCAGTAAATCCTTTATGGCCAGAGACAGTCCACAAGGGAGGACACCAGATGGTCTTCACTGAGAAGACCCAGGGGAAGTGGAGGAGACACAGATGATAAGCTCTGTCTGTCACTCCTTCCCTCCTTTCACAAGGGTCAAAGTGCGGTTCGGGCACGGGCGGTGCCTATGAGGCCCGTAGGCCAGGCCCAGGCTTGTGGTGGGGCTCCAGGCACAGGAGGGCCCCTCTTCGAGCCTCTCCCTGTTCACAGAATGGAGGGAGGAGAATATGTGCTTATCATCAATGACTTCTGGGGCCCCATCCTGATGTCTGAGGCAGGCCTGGTGGCGTTTACAGTCCCATAGGTCCCCAAACTGACCAAGCAGCAGAATCTTTACAAATGCAATCAGCACCAAGGCCACAAAGCATTGCTGTGGATGAGCTAAGAGGTGAAGGGAGCACCCCCATCTGCCCTTAACCCTGCTCCTATTTTCACCTTTGGAAACCCAGTCTACTTGCAAGCTAGCTCCAGCCCCTCCTCAGGCAGCTGGCCCTGGGATGGACGAGGCACTGGGAGCGGTCAGGTGATCTAGGCTGTAGTCCTGGGCCCCAGGCAAGCTGCCCATGCTGCCTCGACCTCAGTTTCCTCAGGTTCGCAAGGAAGATGTGGCTGGGTGGTTTTCCAAATGTGCTCAGAGCAAGGTCTAGGTGTTCTGGGACAGATGCTTGGAGAGGTCAGGAGCTGAAACCATTAGCCTATATTGTCTGTGCTTTCTGCCCAGCTCTGAATGTCTGTAGAAACCCAACCTGCTTCCTCTCCACTCATACCCATCATTTTTATGGTCTGGCACCTTCATTTGGCACCGACTCCCTACAAATCCTGCTCTGATTTGCCTGGCCCTCGTGATTCCCTGTATCTGGTTTATCTCCCCCACTGAGCTGTGAGCTCCTTGAAGGTAGTTCTTAATTCATTTTATAAACACAGCATGTATTTATTGAGCTCCTTCTGCCTTCCACTGGGGTGCTGGAAGCAGGGGTGAGTAAGACTGACACAGCCCTTCCTTCAGGGAGCAAAGTCAGTGGATGAGAAAGATGAGGAACATAGTAGGGCAGCTACACAGTTGTACATGCCGTGGGAGCAGCAAGCATGGCACCTTGGAAACGGGGCACAGTGGGTCCCAGGGAAGAGGAATGAGGAGGCCTTGGGGAGGGGGCTGGGTATACAGAGGCCTGGGGGGCTGGGGGAAGAGCTGAGGCGATGACAAGGACAGGAGCAGGCAGGCCTCTGAGCCCTGGTTGGGAGACAGCGCTTCATCCTGAGGGTGAAAGCCACCCCTGATGACTAAGTAGGAAGTGAGCTGAACAAGGGTCCAGCCCTGTGAGATCCTCCTCTGCCCCCTCCCCTTCCCAGCACTGAAGCAGAACTGTTGTGTGGTGGGGGGTCAAGAAGTCCTGGGTGGCAGAGATGCACGCGGCTAGTGGCAGGGTGGGGACACACAGGTGCAGATGGTACCTTCACACAGGTAGGTGCTCCCCAGGGAGGGTGAGCAGGCCGGGGTGGGTGTTGGTGAGATGCTTGTGTTGCAGGCCTGTCCTGCTCCCCACTTGGGTTCTGGGAACACCTTAGTTCACCCTGGCAGTCCTTTTCCTGGGTTCCAGCCCTTGGTTTGGAATAGTTGGTCAGGGCTTGCTGTCTACCTGTCTCTAGAGGAGACTTCTGTTTCTCTTCTATTGGCTCCTGGGGTTTCTGGGCCCGTGTTGCATGTGGTGGGGTGTCTAGACAGCTGGTCTGAGTGCAAGCCTCAGTGAGGTCCTTGGGGTGACTCCTCTACTCCATCCGCTGCCCCTGCCACTCCTCTCATCACCCCTCCCTCTTTGCCCCTTTCCAATGCAGTTTCTCAGCTACCTTAGTGCCTGTGACCGGCTGCTGCGGCAGGGCTATGAGGAGGGCTTGGTGGAGGAGGCCATGGAGATGTTCCAGTTCTCTGAGAGCCAGGTCAGCCCCACCACCTGCCTGGGCCCCGGGGAGGCGAGGGATGGGGGTGCACACACAAGCCTGGTATGCTGGGGCTCACAGTGCCAGAGTTGGCCTGGGGACCAGATGACAACGCAGGGAGATGGAACACCGAAGGTGAGGGGCCAAGCTGGGGAGGGAAACCAGAGGCAAGGCTTCTGTACTAGTTAACAGAATCTACACAGGTGTTATTGAATGCCCGCTCTTTGTTAGACACCCAGGTGGGAGCCACAGGCAGCACAGAGATACTTGAACTTTCTGCTCAGGGAATCTGCTGCCTGCCTGGAATCCAGAGTGCAGGCAGCTGTGGCCCAGGAGTCATTCTGAGTGGCTATGACTGTGACCTGTCCACACTCAGCAGCTGGTCCTGGCTCCTGAGCAGCTCTTCCCAGAGGCCCAGGGAGGGCCCATTTTGTGTGTGTGTTCCGGGGTGGGGGGTGGTGGGGGGATATAGAGGGGGAGGGAGGGAGGAGAAGCAAGGACGTTTAAAGCACTGGGGCCAGAGGACAGAGGAAAGCGGAGGTTGTGCTCTGTGAAACACTGGCAGAGTTTGGGGCCTGGGCAGAGACCCTGGGCTGTGTGTTCTCTGGGCACCAGGATTTGACCTTCTTCCCCTCCCTGCCCTAGCACCCAAGCACAGGCAGTCAGGAGTGAGCCAGAGTCAGGGAGCAAAGCCAGGAACAAGCCAGGGACCATGCTGGGGCCTTCTTCCTCAGCACAGAAGAGAGATCCAAGCCCATGTCACTTCAGCAGTACAGGGGAAATGCAGGTGTTGCCCAGGATCAGGCCACAGCTCTTTGGGAGTAGATACAGAAGATACCAGGGAGGGGGCTCCCCAGAGTGGAGACCAAGCCTCATTGGCCACTCTGCCCTCCCCTTCCTCAGGCTGGGGAGTTCCTTCGCCTCTGGGAACAGTTCAGCGACATGGGCTTCCAGCAAGACCGGATCAAGGAGGTGTTGCTGGTCCATGGCAACCACCGCGAGCAAGCCCTGGAGGAGCTGGTGGCCTTCGCCCAGTGACCACTGGGGCACTCTGCAATGCCCGGGCATCCCAGACCTGTGCTAAACCCAGCAATCCATTCTAACCACGGACAACATAAGAATAACAAAGCGATGCATATTCATTACAAAATGCAAACAGTGCCAAGGGTGGGAGCAAATACTATAGAGGAGGCAACACTTGGCACCTTAGGTTTTTAGCTAGACCAATCAACAAGAGAAAACCAGCTTACTGACACACACAGCACTTGTCATGTGGGAGGAACTCAGGGAAGAGTAGCTCAAAGCAGCAGTTTAGAACTCTGGCGTATGTAGCATCAACAAAGAACAAACTTGTAGAGAGATAACGGGACACAGGAAATCGGTTTTAGGCTTCCAAGAATGGCAAATTCTTGGAAGGTAAGCATATGGGAGGGAACTAACAGAGTAAGGGTTGTTTGCAGATTCATTCCTCTGGCACACCTCTGGGAGGATAAAAACCTATCTCAAAGAAAGGAGGACTTTTATCCTGCCTTTAGACAGAAAAGGGTAGGGAGAACTTTTCCTGCATTTGCTGCTTCTTCATTGTCTTCAGCTCAAAATAATCTTCATGTCAAAGAGGCATATTTTGGGGTGAGATTCTGGTCTCTTTCAACACCAAAAGAATCGGCTAAAAGAGTTGCCTGTGGGGAGGGGCAGATAGGAGGGCGTGGACAAGGAGCTGTGTTTTCTCATGCAAGCCTTGTAAAACTACCTTTGTTTGACTCTTTAAACTGTATGCATTAGTAACTTTGCTTTTGAGAAAATTAAAACAAAAAAGAAATGATGGGCAATTCTTTTGGGTTCTCCGGGCACCTGGTCTAGTTGTGGAAAGAACACCTAACTGTGGGCCCAAAGACCTAATTCCTGGTTTGGGGTCTGCTGATGGCAGGCTCCGATTCCCTAGGAACAGCAGAGAGCAGACCTGGCTGCCATTCACAAGAACACCGGCCCCCCACCCTGCCCCCCGGGCAATCCACTTCTGGCCCCACAGGCCCCACTTCTGGGTAATCTGACTCACAAAGTTCAGCTTGGTAGCCCCTAGGGATCTGTTTTGTTTTCCTAAGAAGCTCTCTGGGGATTCTTTTCTTTTTTAATCTTTTTTAAAAATTTGCTTTTTGTTGGTCATTGTCAATTGCCTTCACTCATTTCTCCCACCCCCTGCCACCTCCAAGCCCCACCTCTGGCTACTGCTAATCTGTTATCTGTATCTATGAGTTTGGCTTTTTATTTTTAGATTCCACATAGGAAATCATACAGTATTTATCTTTCTCTACCATTTCATTTAGCATAATGCCCTTGAGGCCCATCCATGTTGTTACAAATGGCAAGATTTCATTCTTCTTTATAGCTGAATAATTATTGTATATAACTATTATATATGATATGTGTATATGTCACTATTTCTTATTTATTTATTTATTCCTTCCCTGAGGACATGCTTATTGATTTTAGAGAGAGGGTAAGTGAGGGAGAAGGAGGGAGAGAGACATCAACATGAGAGAGAAACATCAACTGGTTGCCTTTTGTAACTGGAGACCAAACCCACAACCTAGGCATATGTCCTAATCTGGAATCAAACCCAAGACCTTTCAGTTTGTGGGACAACACCCAACAAACTGAGCCACACTATCCGAAGCCACAATTTCTTTATCCATTCACCTATTCATCTATCGATGGACACTTAGGTTATTTCAATATCTTGGCTATTGTAAATAACACCGCAGTGAATATGGAGCGTATATATCTTACTGAGTTTGTGTTTTTCTTCTACATAAATCTCAGATTTGAGATTGCTGGATTGTATGGCTTTTCTATTTTTAGTGTCTTGAGGAACCTCCATACTATTTTCCATAGTGTCTGTACCAGTGTACATTCCCACCAGCAGTGCACAAGGGTTCCCTTTTTTCCACGTGTTCGCCAACATTCACTTCTTGTCTTTTCGACCACAGCCACTCTAATAGGTGTGAGGTGATAGCTCGCTGGGGTTTTGATTTGTATTTCCCTGGTGATTAGTGATGCTGAACATCTTTTCATGCATCTTTTGGGCATCTGTATGTTCTTTGGCAAAATGTTTATATAGATCTTCTACTTATTTTTAATCTTTTTTTTGCTATTGAGCTCTTTATATATTTTTGAATATTAATCCTTTATCAGATATATGATATTGCAAATATTTTCTCCCATTCATTGCACTGCTTTTCGTGTTGTTGATGGTTCCCTTTGCTGTGCAGAAGCTTTCTAGTTGGATGTCGTTCCACTTGTTTATTTTTGCTTTTGTTGCTTTTGGTGTCATATGCAAAATATCACCAAGACCTATATCAAGGAGTTTACTACCTATGTTTTATTCTAGAAATTTGATGGTTTCAGGCCTTCCTTTTAAGTCTTTAATCCACTTTTCAGTTAATTTTTGTGTATGGAGTAAGATAGTGGTAGAGTTTCGTTCTTTTACATGTGGCTGTCCAGTTTTCCCAGCACCAGTTTTGAAGAGACTGTCCTTTTGCCATCATATATATTCTTGTCTCCTTTGTCATAAATTAATTGACTGTATATATGTGGGTTGATTTTTGGGCTCTCTATTCTGTTCCATTGATGTATGTGTCTATTTTTATGTCAATATCTCTCAGGATGCTTATGCACTGTAATGGGCCCATGGCTAGTGCGTGTGACCCTCAGGGACAGCCGATCTGGGCTGCCTTCTGCTCTGACAATCTGTGGTCCTATGTCATTCTGCCCTCATTTGGGGAATGGGCCGGTTGGGAGCAGAGTTGCCTTCAATCACCCAGGCCTACCCTCTGGAGGCCCCAGGGATTGAGGGAACCAGTTTCTGGAGCTTCCTGTGCTCAGGCAAGCAGAGATCAGAAGCCAAGACACTGGTGTCCCTGCCCTTCCCAGCTGGCCCTGTGCAAAGGCCTGCAGCAATTTCCACAGAGTGAAAACTTCTCACCCCCTCCACCCAGCAAACAGGGCTGGACTTGAAGCGGAGGCCTGTAAAAAACCAAATGAAATCTTCCACATTAGTTATGGCTTCAACCCAGGCACCTTGTATGAGCGCGTAGGGAAGATTTCTGCAGGCTCACACAGGCCTAACAGCAAGTGTGGGACTAGAACCCAGGTCTTCTCCCGAGGCCCATCCAACTTCTGGGTGCCTTCCACTACGCTTCGATGCCTGCCAACTTGAAATCACATTAAAAATATTATTTGGCCTTAAACCTTGATTTGAGTAACTTGCAGCAATAAAAAACTATTTTGAGAAAATCAGCAAAATGTCCTAAAGTTGATAAGAAATAAAAGTGCACTTGGCGACTTCTGGCCAAGATGGAGGTGTAGGTAGACATACTGTGCCTCCTCGCACAACCAAAATTAAGGACAACAAAGATTTAGAAACAAGAAAATAATCAGAACTGATAGAAAATTGAACTGTATGGAAGTCCAACAACCATTCATCCAGACCAGTAAGAGGGGCAGAGTTGTGGCAGGAAAAAGTGGAGGTTGGTGGACTCAGGTGTGCAGGCAGCAGTGGCTAGCAGACCCCAGGTGCACAGATGGCAGCTGGCGGACCCTGGGCATGGGGTGGCAATGGTGCAGACCCAGTGAGGCCGCTGGCTGACCAGGTAGTGCCACATTCTCGTGCAGATAATCCAGGCGAAGGGGAAGCGGTGGAAGGGACTGGAGTCTGAGAGAGAGCAGAGCAAATGCCATTGTTTCCTCTCAGACCCTGCCCCCACATACAGCGTCACTACCCAGCAACTGGGCTGCCCCACCCTGAGGAACACCTAAGGCTCTGCCCCTCACTACCTAACAACTGGGACCAGACCAAAGAAAAACCAAAACCCAAAAATGGCTCAAACGGGAGAACAAATCAAAGCCCCAGAGCCAATTCATCTAAGTGACCAAGAGATAGCCAACCTATCAGATGCACAGTTCAAAGCACTGGTGATCAGGATGCTCACAGAATTGGTTGATTTTGCTCACAAATTAGATGAACAAATGAAGGCTACACTAAGTGAAATGAAGAAAAACGCTCAGGGAACCAACAGAGATGGGAGGAAAACTGTGACTCAAATCAATGGAGTGGATCAGAAAGAAGAAACAACCAAACAGAAAAGAAGGAAGAAACAAGAATTCAAAAAAATGAGGAAAGGCTTAGGAACCTCCAGGACATCTTTAAATGTCCCAACATCCGAATTATAGGGCTACCAGAAGGGGAAGAGGAAGAGCAACAAGTGGAAAACTTATTTGAACAAATAATAAAGGAGAACTTCCCCAATCTGGCAAAAGAAATAGACTTTCAGAAAGTCCAGGAAGCTCAGAGAGTCCCAAAGAAGGTGGACCCAAGGAGGAACACACCAAGGCACATCATCATTACATTAGCCAAGATTAAAGTGAAGGAGAGAATTCTAGAAGCAGCAAGGGATAAGGGGACAGTCACCTACAAAGGAGTTCCCATCATACTGTCAGCTGATTTCTCAAAAGAGACCTTGCAGGCAGGAAGGGGCTGGAAAGAGGTATTCCAAGTCATGAAAGTCAAGGACCTCCATCCAAGATTGCTCTATCCAGCAAAGCTGTCATTTAGAATGGAAGGGAAGATAAAGTGTTTCTCAGATAGGGTCAAGTTAAAGGAGTTCATCATCACCAAGCCCTTATTATCTGAAATGTTAAAGGGACTTATCTAAAAAAAGAAGATCAAAAATATGACAGTAAAAAGACAGCAAACTCACAGATATTAACAACCACACCTAAAACAAAAGCAAACTAAGCAAACTAATAGAACAGGAACAGAACCACAGAAATGGAGATCACATGGAGGTTTAGCAACAGGGGAGTGGGAGGAGGAGGAGAGAGGGGGAAAAGGTACAGAGGATAAGTAGCATAGACAGTAGGTAGAAAATAGACAGGGGAAGGGCAAGAATAGTGTGGGAAATGTAGAAGCTAAAGAACTTATGACACATGGACATGAACTAAAGGGGGGAATGTGGGTGGGAGGGGGTATGCAGGGTGGAGGGGAATGATGGGGGAGAAATGGGACAACTGTAATAGCATAATCAATAAAATATATTAAAAACATAAAATAAAATAAAAGTGCACTTGGAAAAGATCTTAAAATTAAGTTAAATTTCTAAGATGAAACATTAAATCCAAAGCTACTTATGTTTTGACTAAGGCAATCTGGCCTCAGCCTGCCACTTTATTAAGTCCCCTTGACTAGTGGGGGCAGTTAACAGCTCTTCATGCCTGTCACGTGTCCTGCCCCAGTGCCTCTCCTTTCATCCTTCTCCCACCTGCCCTAAACCTCCTTATCCTTAGAAAACTATTGGTTGATTAAAAAGTGAGACATCAAGACATCATTGTTAGGCCCTGATTGGGTGGTCCAGTGGGCTGTGTGTCCTCCTGCAAACTGGAAGGTTGCTGGTTTGATTCTGGGTCAGGACCAGGTTCTCGGTGAGGGTGAGCAAGAGGCAACCAACTCACATTTCTTTCTCACATCAATGTTTCTCTCCCTCTCTTTCTCCTTCCCTTCCCCCTCTCTAAAAATAAATAAATAAACCTTTTTTTAAAAAAAGACATCATTGTTAGTTCAAAATATTTTTTAGGAGGTAGAGTAGTGTGGTAGTTAAATGTATGGACTCTGAGGTCTCACCTGGGCTGAAACTACAGTCCTATCATGAATTTGCCGTGGGTCCTTTTGAAAGTCACGTGACCTCTCTGTGCCTCAGTTCCTTCTCCATAAAATAGGGGTGTTGAAACTTCCCAGCTGGAATGATTACACAGGATAGTGCTTGCCCTGGCTGGTGTGGCTCCGTGGATTGAGTGCTGGCCTGCACATAGAAAGGATAGTGCATGGGGGGCTTGTGGCATGGTCTCTAGTGGCTACTTATTTATGCACTTGTGTGCCCTGCCTTGTTCTATAATCAGTACCACCTTTGTTCTGATCATGTTCCTCCTCATTGTAATGGCTGGCAAATCTCCAGCATTTACAATCAAACTCAGAAAACCTGGGAGAACCTTGCCCCATCTCTGGTCAGAGGGTTTAAGGTGGTTGGAGCAGAGGGTTCTGGAGTACCACCTGGGAGAAAGACAATCTCTACAGCTAATACTAAGGGTTGGTGGCTGCATTAGTGGCTCCCTGAAATAGCAGCAGATGACACACTCAGCCCCCTGAAGGCAGGACCTAGACAACGTGACCCTTGGAGAGAAGGTGAGGAGGATGGCAGGTCCTGGGCGCCAGGTGGTGAACCAAGGTCTGGCCCAAGAATGTGGAACGAAGCAAGTTCTGCCTTGATTCTTGCTCTCACTTCTGTCCCCTTATGCTCTGTCTCCTCTTCTGTGTCCCCACTATGTTCCCTCCCTCAGAGGCCCAGGGCCAGCAGGTTGAAGAAGGCCTCTGGACTCAGATGGGATTACGTTGGGCCCACCTGGACAATCCAGGATGATCGCCCAGTGCAACATCTTTCACTTAATCACATCTGTAAAGTCCCTTTTACCATGTAAGGTAACATAAGGACACGAACATCTTCGGGGGGACCATTCTTAAGCCTACCATGGAGGGGCAATGCTTAACCTAAAATAATATATGACTAATGGTGGAATTTCAAGCAGTAGTCATCTAGGGAAGTTTTGTTATACAAGAGACATTTCTATTTTGGAGCAGAATGACAGAGGAGGAGGCCTTACCCAGAGGTCAGGGTCTCAGGCAAGACTGGACCCTCCCCAGGCTCCAGCTGACACAGCTGGCTCTGATCTCATCTCTGCTAGGAGCCTCCGGGGCTCTGGCTGCAGCTTGGGTCAACCTCCTGCAGCTGACAACTTTCTCCTGGCACCCGAAGCAGGGACCACTGAGGGGCTGCCAGAGCCTCCTCTCAGCCCCCACCCTTCCACTCTGGGGAGGGCTGAGGGGATGTCCCCTCAGGTCACAGTTGGCCTCCCAGGATCAGGCGAAGTCAGGAGCTTCCTCTTCCCAGACCCTCCTCCCCTCTCAACCCCCTTCCTTCCACACTTCCTCACAGCCCCTCTGCCCAGCCTGATCGCTAACTGCCCTGTCCTTCTGTCTTATCTGGTGTTAGAGAATTCCTTTGCCGGCCCCTGCAGGGAACACTATTTGCTGTTTAAGAGGATTTAGGGAAAGGGCAATGTTTAACTCATGAACGGTGGCCCCTAAGTGATGGGGTTCTGGGCCTGGTAAAAGCTGGCAAAGGGAAGGGGTGGCCCTCCGAACTCTCCCTCTCATCGAGACCATCCATGCTGATTCTTGGTAAGACTCCGCCAAGGAGGATTTGCATCTTTGGGCAGCTCTGGAAAGCTTTCTCTCCTGAGGGTTGGGAAAGGCTTCAAGAGCCCTTCCCTCAGCCCAGGGACCTCCTGGGGTTCACCTCTTTTCACCCTCAGATGCTCAGGGCCAGAGTCTTTGTTCCCAGATATGCGGGGTCAGAGGAATGCTTCCACAGGCAGGACTCTCCCGGAAGCTAGCTAACTCTCTCTTCCTCTCATCTCCCTCTCCATCTCTCACACACACTGTCCTCGGGGAGAGTAAAACTCCTGCCACAAACATTACCTGGAGCAGTTTTGGAGTGTGCACGCCTTCATGCTGGGGACAAGAGGGATCCTGAATGGGGCAAGAACTGATCCCTCAGCTCTACTCAAAGGCAAGACCCACTCAACCCAAACCCTTTGTCAAGCCTCCACCATGCACTCAGCCCTGCCCTGGGGCCTCTGAGAAGACATGGCCCCTGTGCCATAGCCCAGCTGATGAGCCAAAACTTCTACTGAAGAATCTTCACTTACTAATTCTTCCACCTGGCAAACCTTGATTGCGTATCAGCTGGCTGCGAGGCCCAGTGGGGTCCAGGAATGGGAGGATGTCGGAAGAAGAAGGAGGGACAGCCTGTCCTGGGGTGGGGGGCTCCCAGTGCTAGCTGGGCAGTGTGGGTTAGCGTGGCAGCTGGCTGAGAGCAGTCAGTGCCTGTGCTGGTGATGATGGCTGTGAAGGAGGACAGGCAGGCTTTGGCCCAACAAGGGCCTGTGGAGGTGGCGCTTTGCCAACTTCCCCTGCGGAACTGGGTCCTAGCCAGCACCCCTGCTGGCTCCACTCCCAGGCCAGCGGTGGGACACCCATCCCCACCCCAGCATCCCCCTCTGCTGGCGGGTGGCCCTGCCTCCTACCCACTCTCCTCCTGAACCTGTCCTTATAAGGCCACCCACTCAGGGGACGTGTGTTCTCTGTCCTCTGGGAAGTTGCCCATACAACGTCATCTGCTGTTCTACTGCTCAAAATTTTTAACCTATGATTTTTTTTTCTGTCATTAAGAAAATGTTTTCAGGCTTAGCAGAGACATGAACTGGGCACCAGGTGATGATGGAAGGATGGAAGCTGGGGGCTGGGGAGCCAGGGTCCCAGAATCTGAGTCACAGATTCTGAATAGCCTCAGCAGCTGAATAATTTGGTGAACCTCAGCAGGCCCTATGCTGGGCACAGGAAGGGATGGAGGTGGGGAGGCCCTCAGGGACTCTCCCAGGGGGACAAACAGCTCATAAGCCATAAATTCCGGTGCACTGAAGGTGGCTTCCAGGCAGACGAAAGACCTCACATTGCAGGAGCTTGAGCCAGGCTGAGACATCAGCCTCAGGAGGGCACGAGGCGTCTTCTTGGAGGGGCCGCAACTGAGCCAGGCCTTGCAGGGTGGGCAGGAGTTCTTTACATGGGGAAGTAGAGGAAGGAAATTCCAGGCAGCAGTCACTCAGGCATGCGACATCTTGGGACGAAAGGGGCACATGGGGATCTCGTTGGTGTGCCTGGAAGGTGGGGACTGGACCTTGAGGAGTTTGGACTTGACGCTGCCGCCAGGGAGCAGCGGAATGAATGCAGTGCAGCCCACAGGGGAGACGGGAGGGAGATTGTGGTGGTCACTGCTGTTTTCTGGCCAGCCACTTAGGGGCTATTTCTCCTTATTATTTTTTAAAAGCATATTTTATTGATTATGCTGTTACAATTGTCCCAATTTTTCCTCTTTTGCCCCCCTCCACCCAGTAACTCCCTTCCCTCCAGCAATCTACCCCTTAGTTCATGTCCATGCATCATGCATGTAAGTTCTTTGGATTTTCCATTGCCTATATTTTTCTTAACCTCCCCCTGCCTATTTTGTGCCTACCAATTATCTTCTTAATCCCTGTACCTTTTCCCCCATTCTCCTCCCTCCCCCTCCCAGCTGACAACTCTCCATGTGATCTCCATATCTACGATTCGGTTCCTGTTCTGATTATTTGCTTAGCTTGTCTTTTTTAGATTCAGTTGTAGATAGTTGTGAATTGGTTGCCATTTTAACGTTCATAGTTTTTATCTTCTTTCTCTTAAATAAGTCCCTTTAACATTTCATGTAATTGTGGCTTGGTGATGATGAACTCCTTTAGCTTTACCTTGTCTGTGAAACACTTTTTCTGCCCTTCCATTCTAAATGACAACTTTATTGGATAGAGTAATCTAGGTTGTAGGTCCTTGCTTTTCATCATTTTGAACACTTCTTGCCAGTCCCTTCTGGCCTGCAAAGTTTCTTTTGAGAAATCAGCTGACAGTCTTATGGGAACTCCTTTGTAGGTAATTCTCTGCTTTTCTCTTGATGCTTTTAAAATTCTCTCTTTATCTTTAACCTTTGACATTTTAACTATGATGTTCTTGGTGTGGTCCTCTTTGGATCCAACTTGTTTGGGACTCTGTGCTTCCCAGACTCGTATGTCTATTTCCTTCATCAAATTAGGGAAGTTCTGTTTCATTATTTTTTCAAGTAAGCGTTCAACTTCTTGCTCTTCCTCTTCTCATTCTGGTACCCCTCTGATTTGGATGTGTTTAGAGATGTCCCAGAGGCTCCTTACACTATCCTTTTATTTTTAAATTCTTTTTTCTTCTTGTTGTTCTGGTTGAATGCTTATTTCTTCCTTATGTTTCAAATGGTTTATTTGAATCCTAGTTTCCTCCCCTCCACTGTTAGTTCCCTGTAGATTTTTCCTTATTTCACTTAATGTACCTTCATTTCTTCCTGGATCTTTTTTATGTTGTTGCCATATTCAGTGAGTTCTGTGAGCATCCTGATCACCAGTGTTTTGAGCTCTGCATCTGATGGGTGGGTTATCTCTGTTTTGTTTAGTTTTTTTTTTTTTTTTCTGGGGTTTTGTCCTGCTCTTTCATTTGTGCCATATTTCTTTGTCTCCTCAATTTGACAGCCTCCCTGTGTTTGTTTCTGTGTATTAGGTAGAGCTGCTTTGACTCCCAGTAGCACGGTCTATTGTAGAAAAGGTACTTGCAAATTGTGTGGGCCAGAGCCTTAGGTAATGGCCAGGGCAGGGCAACCCATCTCACTGCTTTGCTCTGTGTGGGGGGAGGGCTCAGAGAGTAGACAATGCTGCTGCCTGGATTCTGGAGGTTTGCCTGGCACTCGCCTCGTTTCCAGTCACTTCACTTACTCCCCATATGTGACTGGTGCCCTTCCAGCTGTTACCTTGGTGCTGAATCCCAGAGTGGGTTGGGTTTGTGTATGTTCTAAGTCTGTGCAGGTCCTTTAAGCCAAATCTCCTGAAAATCCAGCAGGTTCTTCTGCCACCCCAAACCCCACTGGTTTTTACACCAGAAGTTATGGGGATTTATGGTTTGGTGCTGGAATCCTGGGCTGTGTGGTCTGGCCTGGGACGGGGATTGCTTGCTCCCAAGATGTCCCTCCCAATTTCTACCCACCACACGTGAATGTGGGACTGCCTGTTCCACTGCCACTGCCTCTCTGCGCCACACTGCCTCTCTGCCCATCCTACCAGTCGGGATGAATGTGGCTACTTCAAATCCTTGGTTGTCAAACTTCCATACAGTTTGATTTTCTGGGTGTTGTTTTGAGGTCTAGTTGTAATTCTTTCTGTGGATGCGCCAGGAGGTGAAGCGTGTCTACCTATGCCTCCATCTTGACCAGAAGTCCCTCCTTATTCTTCAGTGACAGCTGGGGAACTTGGAGGAATTACCTCTCCTGCCACTGTGTGACATCTTAGTGTGCTGTCAGTCACAGTAACCTACCTTTCCCTGGCCGGAGGGTGGGCACAGTCACACAGGGCCAGGCTGCCTCTGACGTGTAACCTACAGTCTTGAGCACCTCATTCTGGTTGCAGCCTCAGAGGCACTGAATGCAGTTCCTGCCGCTGCAGGCCCTTGCAGCTACTGGGCTCCTGTCCTCTCCTAGCCAGGTGCACTGACCTGCCCAGGGGTGCCTGGGGCTACCAAAGTCCTTCCAATAGAATCTTGTTCCCCTAAACTTTGCTGAAAACCAGAGCTCCCTGCTGGATGCATTGAGAGAGCATGAGTAAGGGCAGTGGCCAAATGGGGCAGAGAATGTGTCCTGTCACCCATGGAACCTCAAGAAAGGTCTCAGATGGCAAAGCAGGACAGGGAATGTTGACTTCCAGGAGGCTCGGAAGTCCTGGTCCTCACAGAGGGGTGCTATCTCATCAGGGAATTACCATAGGTCCTGAGGGGCTGCCCTGCCTACATTCCGTTGTGAGCACTGGGGCCAGGGACTGAACCCTGTTTATCTCTGCCCCCCACCCCCACCGTCCCCCACCCCACCTTGTGGTTAGAGGAATTGCCCTGAAGTGTTTGCTGAATGAAGAGAAACAAAGGGAGGCAGGAAGGGAAGCCCAGGAAAGCAAGCCCTTTGAGGAGTGGCCCTTACTTAAAGGTTTCCAGAGAGGTTTCATAGCATTGCCAAGAGATGGACTCACCAGAAAGTGTTACAAGAAGCTCTGGGTACTTGGTCTGTCACTATCAATGAGGTGATTTCAGGGGACAAAGGCAGCTATCTCCATTCCTTAGTGCCCAGCCCCTCAGAGCCTGGAGGGACCTACTGCTGGAACTGGAGTGAACAAGGGATCCTGGTGGCTGCAGGAAGAGTCCTGGTGTTCGTCCGCACAAGCCCCCTAGTGCCCCATAGAAGGGATGGAAGTCCAAGCTTGTCCATAGCCCCCCGTAATATGCTCCTTTGGGGAGCACATGGCCTCTTTTCGATGGCAGCGGGGCTGGGCAAAGACCAGTGTGGGTTGCTGTCCCTGAGCATGCCAATGGCAGTGACCATGCTGTCCGCGGAGGGCCAGGCTGAGCTCTGAGAAGCAGGGCGGGTGCTGCTGGCAGGGTGGGTGCTCTGTCTCCGCGATGAGGAGCTTTGCTCTGTCCACCTCACCACCAGCGTGGGGGGTGGGGTAGGAGGTACAAGGAAATGAGGTCAAGGAGATGGCTTAGTAACAATCCAGAGCTATTTTCAGGGTTCAAGGTAGGTCACTGCTTCTGAAGCTAAGAGAAGCATTTGAGCTCCCTAGGGGTGCAGGGCCTTCAGTGACAGGGGCTGGGGCCCAAGGACTGTAAGGACGATACCTTCTCAGTATCTGGTGAAAGGACTCACATGCCTGCCCCCTCTACCTACCTGTCCTATGTCCCTAAGACAGTGCAGGGTCAAAGAGTTATATCCTGGAGACAATGCCTACCAGGAGGAATAGTGGGAGATGTTTTTAAGGCTGAAAGCCCTGTCTTTGGGGCTCCCAGTCACACAGTCATTGATTGCCTTTTCCGTCTGAAGCCAGACCAATTGCTACAGCCAAGACACGCCACTGTCCTCACCTAAGGACAGAGGGCTTTCTGGTTCATTGACACTTGCTGTGCGCTGGGCACCGTCCTGAGCTCTTTCTAGGTACTGTCTCACTCACTGTGACAGCCTCATTGACAGACGCCACCTGAGGCTCGGAGAGGTTAACTATGCAAGGTCACATGGTTAGGAGGGCTAGAGCTGGATTAGAATCTAGAAAGTCCCAGCTGGAAGCTGGAGCATCTTAGCTCCCCTCACCTGACCACACAGCAAACATGTGCCCCAGATAGGGGCTGTCCTCTTCCATGGCAGATACAAAGTTGGGCGCCAAGAGGGAGGGCAGCCAGCCCCAAATCACCCAGCAAATGGGTGGTGGGGCTAGGCCTGGCATGTGGGTACCCAGGGCTCCTCCTGTGTATCCTGCAGGACCCCTGGTTAAACCTAGTCAAGGCCAGACCAGAGAACCAGGCCCTACCTAGAGGCAGGGACTACAACCCTGCCTGGTCCCCTACTTGGGAATGGGCAGCAGAAGCTGTGCTCCCTGGATTACATGTATCTGGTTCCATTTCCATTCCTAGCCGCTCCTCCCAGAACTTCTAAAGGTCACTTTTTTCCCCTCAAATTTAAGTGGCTTGGGAGGCAAAGCCCTAGCTTCCGGTCACGGAGGCACCACCCCTTCTGGTAAGACATTCCCGTGGTTCTCATCACTATGCAATCAGGCCAAGGCACTGAAATGGACATTTTCCAGTATTCTTTGCTGTGCGTCTGGTCTAACCAAACCACCCAGTGACCGAGGCCCAGAGAGACAAGAGCCAGAGGGGACAGGGCACGTGTCCTGGCAGGAAAGAGACAGCACACTCAAATTGGGTCACTGGAGGAAGCTGAGGAAAGAAGCTACCTACAAAGGGTGAAGGCCACCATAGGGCTTGTGTCAGGCTGGTGACAGTGGGGCTCTCACCTCCCCTACACCTGGGAGGGGCACTGCCACCTGGAGACTGAGAGGGCCTGTGGCTCTGGTGAGTGGAGGAGGAAAGATCAGTGCAAGGCAGCCCTGCAGGGAGGGATTGGGAACAAGTGAGACCTCCCACTCCTCCCCACCCTCACCTCCTGCTAGAGTCCCCCATTGGGAGCCAGAGTCAAGAGAGCCCATTGATACAGACCAAAGGGCGGCCTCGTGGGATATGGAGCGTGAGAAGGGGATGGTGAGTCTGGAGGATCAGACAGGAGCCGTGCAGCACAGGGCAGGGCAAGGGACATGGGACTGGTATCCGTCTTCCATAGTCACCACCTGAGACACTTGCTGTGGCTCCCTACTTCCTGCAGAGTAAGGCCCAAGTTCTGAGCCTGGCATTGAAGGCTCTTCACACTCAAGCTGCCTCCCTACTGGGAGAGCTACAGGTGCTTCACACAACCTGCCCGCACAACTCTGCATACGGTAGGTAAATCCCATTGTCATCAACATTTCATACAGAAACCAAGTTTGCCCCAGATGGCGCAGCTGGCATATGGACCCAGGTCCCCTGCCACCAATGCCGATGCTGACCCCACCCATTCTGTCATCCTGCCTCCTCACTGAGTGATAAGTGCATGGACAGCAGAACCAGGTGCAGCTCATCAGACCCGTGCCTGCTTCACAGAAATGGTCTCAGTAAAGGGGTGAGGGGAAGGAGTAAAAAGGAGGGGAGGAAGAAGGAATGAGGAAGATAAGCATAACATATGTTGGCCTCTAGGTTCTCATTTTACTCTTGTAAGTGTCAGAGCCAGGGTTTGACTCAAAAAACAGCCAACTGCCTGGCAGGCAGGGCTAGCCTCGGCAGAGTGGTGCCTGTGAGATCCTGGGCCTGTTTCCACCTGACCCAGTGCTGCATCCCTCTCAGAGCACCTGAAATTCCCTCTGCTAATCTCGGCTTGGAGTTAGACACAGCTTAGAAGGCCCCTGTTAGAATGAAGATGTTACTAGAAAGAGAAATATACTGAGCCAATGGCATCAGGCTACCTTAGAGTTGTTGAAATTTGTGTGTGTGTGTGTGTGAGAGAGAGAGAGAGAGAGAGAGAGAGAGAGAGAGAGAGAGATTGAGATTGAGTGAGTTAGTTAGTTGAAGGACCCAGGAGCCCAAATACCACCATTAGAGATTTGGGGGAACCTCCCTCAAGGGTGTCCTGGAAGGCAGCACGAGAGATGCAGCATGGTGTGGCGAGAAGAGGATTCTAGAGATGTGGGTTTGGCTCAGGGTGGCCCACTGCATTGCTGTGTCTCCAGGAGAGTTACTTGCCCCACCTCGACTTCCCTTTGCTCCCTGTACAAAGAGGGGCTGGATGAGATGCTTACATCTTGTTCCAAAACCCTGTGGCCGAAAGGCCCGTTACCTTTTGTTAGCTGCTGAGACACCAGAGAGGGGCTCCCTCTGTTCACGTGCCCCTACTCCAGCTAGGGCAGAATCATGAGGGCTGCAGAGGACACCGCTGGGATGAGTCCTGCGAGACACCCTCCACTGGGGTCCCATACCCCGTGCCCATGACTGGCATGCTCCAAGGTGGCCTGTCTGCCCACAGCTGTGTCTCCCACAGCACAGTTAATTTGCCGCTGCTGTTCCTGGGAAGTGACAGCAACTTGAAGCAAAGCAATTAGGATGAAAAAGAGGGCCAGCTGCTTGGGGCCAAAGGAAAATAAACAGACTGGCCCTGTGTGTATTCCACCGCCAAGAGGAGCAATTCTTCACAGAGTGATTACCACTTCCAATTCCAGTCTCCGCCTCTCCGCTGAAGGCAGAGAAGTGACCTCAGCTGCTGCTGTTCTCAGGTCCTGTTCTTCTCAAAGTGTATGGTGGAATCCGTGGACTCGACAGCTCATCACCTTCTGCTGAAGTTCTCCCCTAATTACCTGGCCCACAAACCCCTGCAGAAATGATACCCTCTACTCTGAAATCTAAGCCTTTATGAGTTTTTCCTTTGATTGATTAATCAATTCACTCATTCTTTCGACATCCACTGAGCACCATTCATGCACTCATTCACCCAATATTTATTCAGCCCCTTCTATGTTCTAGTCACTGTTCTGGGTCCTGGCTGAGCCAGCAATGAACAAACATGGAGTCAGTTTTAGTAGGAGAAACAGACACTAAACAAGTAAAAATATAGCACAGTAGATGATTCTAGATGCTATGGAAGAAAGTAAAGCAATAAAGGGGAAGTAGAAAAAAAGGTATATTTTAAAGATTTTATTTATTCATTTATTTTTTGAGAGAGGGGAAGGAAAGAAAAAAAGAGAGAAACATCAATTGGTTGCTTCCTGAATGCCCCCCTACCCCGGTAACCCAGGCATGTGCCCTGACCAGGAATTGAACCGGTGACCTTTGGCTTTACAGGACAACACTCAGCCAACTGAGCCACTCTGGTCAGGGTGGAAGAGGTATATTTTAAGTAGGGTAGTCAGAAAAGGTCTCCGAATGAAAGTGACATCTGACAAAGGCCTGCAGGAAGTGAGAAGTGAGCCAGGCAGCTAAGTGAGACAGGTGGCTCACAGAGGGACACCGAGCGAAGGCCCTGAGGTGGGAGTGTGCCCTGAGTATTTGAACTGCAATGAGGCTGTGGGAAAGTTGTAAAAGGAGTCAGAAAATGGGGCATAGGGTCCTGAAAGGACTTTGGTGAGATGAGAAGCCACCTAAGGGTCCGAGTGGAGGAGCAACAGGTCTGGCCGGTGTTTCATTCTGGCTGCCACGTGAGCAGACGTGGAGGGAGGCAAACAGGGAAGCAGGCCCTGGGTGAATGTGTGAGAAGGTCTGGCTTCCCCTTCTGCCTCCATCTGGCAGGCTACATAAGCAGAGCAGGCAAACCTCCAGGGAGAGGAAAGCGTGGGGTGCAGGACATCCAGACACTAAAGTCTCAGGTACGGGGAGACTGCACGCACAACCGGAGAGACCCCCAGGGGGCTGGGTTGCGGGGCTGCCATGCAGGTTCAGGAAAGTGCTCCTTGCTGTGTTAAGCTCTCCGTGTGTGTGTGTAGATCTCTCTAGGAGAGATTTCTCATAGGGGGCTTCTGGGCTGGGACAGAGAGGTTTCCTTACCTGCAAACTAGGCATGGTTACAATCTTTGGCACTCATGGTGTGTTGTGGGAGGAGCAATGGATTCTAACCTTTGAGGCCAGAGAAGAAGGTGGGCTGGATTATGAAAACTTCCCCCACGCTTCATGAGAGGGAGGGCGGGCCTCAACCAGTCACACCCTCATGAAGTGGGCCCTTAGTCTCCTAGCTAGATCCTGAGGCAAAAGAACCCAGGGGAGTGAGTTTTCCTACCAGGAGGAGGTAAAGGATTGGATCCAGGTGAGTGGATGGAGCTTAAGAAGAGAACGTGCAGAGAGAAGGGTAACAGAGGAATGTTAAGGAGACAGTTAGGAAAACCCTGTCCATCTTGCTTGAAATGTCAGCCAAGCAAGGAGACAGCAAGAGAAAATAAAACATGTGGCCCTGGGTTCAAAGCTGGGTTCTGCTACTTCCTAGTTGTGCCTCTTCCAATCTCATAACCTTTGGGTATTTGGGGTTTTTTATTTTATTTTAAGAGGGGAGTGGGAGTGTTACTGAGCTGCCTATCACTTAAAATTCTTACAAAGCTTAGATAAGTCAACCACGGGAAAGCTGTGAACATTGTGTTATTATTATGCACAAAAGATGTATCAGAAAGGGCTGCTCTGGGTCAAGGAACGACCAAACCTCAGGGGCTGGCAGGCCCCCTCTGGGCTGGTCCCTGCAGCCACCTGCAGAAGCTGACAAACACAAAGCTCTGTGGGGTGAGACAGCAAAAGAGCCAATGGATCTTGAGATAGCAAGTCTCAGGGTGGTCAGCACTGGGCGGAGCAGAGAGAGCACTCTGCACTGTTAAGGAAGCACAAGGAGGGCTGCAGGACCTTCCCAGGTCATTCTGGGGCAGAACTGAACAGCTAAGAGTTACATAATTGTCTAGGGGAACATACTTTTGTTTTAGTTTACTGCTGATCAGGGTCCTGACTTCATGAACTTATATGCTAACATGTAGCTGCATGTACAAGTATGTATGTGCCTGTATGTGAAGATACAAAGGGTTTTAGTCGAGGACAGAACCAATGTAGTTATGGTTTTATTGCCCTGTAAGACATTAACCAGCTTCATTTCTTACCTTAGCAAACTTATTTATGTCTTTTCCAACTAAATATACAAATCTCTGTCTCTCAAATGCTCTTTCGATGAACCAGCTTTACCATTCTTCTGGTTCCCTTATTAATGAGTTACATAAATAGATCTTGGATGTGTGGTAAAAAATATTATACTTGGACAAAACCTAAAAGTGAGTGCTCTACTGTGTGCTGGCATGGGCCAGTCACTCAGCCTCTGAACCTCACACGTCTCATCTGCCACAGGGAGAAGGTACCTAACTCCCAGGACTGAGGCAGGGCTGTAGTGGGAAGAGGGACATGAAAGTACTTTGCACACCACTAACAGGATGCAGAAGTCAGGATTTATTGTTGTGACTCATCAGATTAGGCTACTCCAGGGCTAGAACATCCCAGGCTTCTGAGGGCAGCATTCTCCGAGGCTTGAGACAGAGGTTAGGCGAAAAGGCAGCTGGGGGCAGCTCTGATACTAGACTCCGTGTCCAGGCGGTGCCATGCTGATGCTGCGTTCTCCACTTGTGAGGAGGGCAGGATTTCCCATGGGCCTCAGGTCCTGGAGGATGGAGACCATTCAGGACCAGTCAGAGAAGTCTACCCAGCGGCCTGGAAAGGATGGAGGATGGGGTGGGTGTCTGATCAGGAACCAGGGTGGGGGTATTCTAAAGGAGGGACAAGAGTCTTCATCTAACACCAGGTTCCTAATTAGTGGCCTCTGCAGCATGGGTGCTGTCAGGACCTCACCATGTTACCCTGTAGGCGGGAGAGTGCCCCAGCTCAGCTGATGGCATCGTGGGAGTTCTGTGCTTGCTATACGCACACACACTCAGAATGACATCAGTCAGGGGTTCAGTAAGCAGTGTGGGCAGCCAAGGTCAGGACCAGCCAACCCCGAGTAGAGGAGGTGGGGACAGAGCCAACAGAATGGGAAAAGGAAAGGCATTCTAGACCCAGGGAATAGCAGGAGCAGAGGCTAGGAGGAGAGAATTAACCTGTAGAATGTGGGGGAAGGACAGGATGAGGCAATTAGACCTGGTCAGGACTGGCTCATCCCTTGAGTGACCTGTACTCATGGAAGTTAATAGTCCACTGCCCCTGGGGTGACGACAAAAAGAGAGTGGGCAAGGGGCTTATAACTGGGTTCTCCCCTGCAGATTCATACCCTATATAAGGGGGTGAGGAAACCCCTTTCTTCCTCACAGGTCTCACTCAAGGTTCAGTTCAGTTATTGTCTCTACAAACCAGCCCAGCCTTGCCCCAGCCCCAAACGTCTCTATCCACAGCTGCTCTGCCTCAAAGGCGGGGTTCTCAGAGACTCCGCATCTGCTGAAGCCTTCCCTCATCTCTCCTCTTCTGGGCCTTCTGAGCTCTCACTGTCTCCACCATATGAGCCTCCCTTTCAGCAGCTAATTATCCTGCCTGTCTTCTTCACATAGTATACCCTCCTTCCTGGAATTACTTATTTTTCCTTTCCCTATTTTCCCTTTGCCCTAATTTCTTCAGTACTTTGTTTTATATTTATATTACATTGTGGGTTTTTTTTTTTCATATTGCCTTCAACCCTTTGTGGACCAAGACAAATATGTGTAAACCTTTTGTCATCCTCTAAATGTTGTTAGGATTGAGTTTTTCTGGGCTAAATTCTAAAGCTTTGTGGACCTCTGTCTGGCTGGCAACTACAAACTACACTAGGGCAAGCAGTGTGCCTGCACATAGTAGTTGCCTAATTTTTGCCTAGTGATTGGCAGTTTGATTAACATCACTTAACCCACTCCTACCCATGCTCAATTCCTGGCCCATTCACACACAAGCCTAGATGACAGAAATTCCTCCCCTCCCCACCACCGCCACTGACTGACATTGTGACCCACCAGCTTTCAGCAATGCCCAACTAATTTGAGGGCTCAGACCCTAGCATCACCTTTGCTCCCTGAGTTTCCTGGACACGTTTACACCACCTGACAACAGGAGATCTGATCATTTCAACCAGGAAGAGAGGAGTTCCCCGCTGCTCCGAAGGCCCGCCTCACAGACCCAGCCATGACTCAGGGAAAACTCAGGAGGTCGTCCCCTCCTAAAGCCCAGTCCAGGAGTCACAGTTCAGGTGTTGTCGAGGCCACAGGCCCCTGAGCGCCAGTAGGGAGCCTCAGGAGAAAGGTCTGCAAGGAGCCGGGCCGTGGGAAGCCTGCTTTTTCCCTGAGCAGCCGCCAGGCGCTGCCCTCGATGGCGTAGAGCAGTGTGAACATGCGGTTGACAGTATAGACGGTGTCGCCACGCACCACTGCTGTGAAGAGTGCTCCCTTGCTGTTGACAAACTGGCCGGGCAGCGCCGTCCACTGGCCCGTGGCCAGGTTGAAGCAGTCGATGGCGCAATGTAGAAAGTCGTCGGATGGCCCGTTGCGCACCACGTAAAGGCTGTCGCGGTGGGCCACCATGCAGTGGCCGTAACTCTGCGGACGTCTTAACTCAGCCACCGGCAGCCACGCGTCGGCCCGCACCGTGTACTCCACCACAGCCGTGGTGTCAGCCGGCCGCCACAGGCACACGAAAAGGCGACCACATGCCTGGGCGCAGGGCACGCCCGCAGCCGGCTGCGGTAGGTCTGCCACGAAGCTCCAGCAGGCCGCGGCCGGGTCGTAGCGCTCCACGGAGCTCATGGGCATCCTCTGGAACTCGCCGCCGATGGCGTAGAGGCAGCCGTCGAAGCCGGCCAGTGCCGTGTCATAGCGCGGCTGGTGCGGGCTGGGGAACTCGCACCAGGTGCCGCTCTCGGGGTCGTAGCAGAAGCCCAATTCCACCACCTCCTTACTGGGACCCCGCACACCCCCCACGATGTAGAGCTTGTTGCCCAGCGTGGCCACGCCGGCCAGCATTGTGCTGGCCTCCAAGGGCAGCATGGCCAGCGTGCGCCACGCGTCCTCCTCCTCGTCTAGGTAACACACCGTTCGCGACTGGTCCTCCAGGAAGCCAGGCGCGGGCGTGTGCGTGCTTAAGGCCACGTAGCTGCTGGGCCGCAGCGCCGCCACGTACGCGCGGGCCTCGGGCAGTGCCAGCTCGGTCGCCAGGTCGCGCGCGCCGTCGCGGATGAAGAGCGCGGCGCTGTGGAACACGTCTTGCAGGCCGAAAGCCGCGGCCGCGTCGCACAGCAACGCGCAGTTGTCGGACGTGAGGCTGTGCTCCAGGAAGCGGGCCAGCGCCGGCGCCTGCAGGAAGGCGGCGCACTCCACGACCTGCAGCAGTTCGTCCGCGGCCACCAGCGCCGGCCGCTCGCCGCGCAGCACCTGCAGCGTCGTGCGGAAGCCGGCCGGGCTCAGGACGCCCAGGCGCACCTCGGCCGCGCGCGCCTCCCTCATGCCGGAACGGAAGAGGCCGCGGAAGAAGCCGCAATGCTCCACCAACAGGGCCTGGTCGGCCTGGAAGAGCTGGCCACCCACCCACACCTGCACCGCGGTCTCCAGACCCCGAGGCATGGCGAGCGGGAGGGCCGAGGCCGCCGCTGCGGGCCTGGATTCATCGGCCACCGACTCTGGGGCTCAGCAGAAAAAAAACTTCCCCCGGATATAAATATCTCCCTGGCTAAAGATAGTATGGCTCATGTGATGTGGTGGCTAGCGGGCTGTATGGCCCTGGGCCCAGAGGGCATCCAGAGTCCTTCATGGTCACTCAGTCCCTTGTGGGAAATGATAATAGTGACCATATACTGAGCACCTGCCTCCTGGGCACCGTGAGGGATCCTTACAAAGATGTCCCATTTAACCTGCAGCAGACCAGCTGTATGCCCTTGTGCTTGTGCAAGTGCCCTAACTCTCTGACCTTGTGTCCTCAAAATGGGGGCATGGTACAGGTATCCCCTGCTTTTTGAAAGTTCACTTTATGCCACTCTGCTTTTTCGAAAGACCTACATTAGTATCTGCTTTCATTAACTAAAAGAACATCTGAAAAGCGAAAGTAGCATTCAGTGTTTCCCAGCCAGTCCTTGTAGAGGCGGCATATACACCCTGAGCATCAGGGAGCGTGGCCCCTCCGCCCTCCTTCCCTGAGAACTACGCTTGGCATCTCAACATCCAGCTGCAATAACTCTGAACTGTGTCTGTGAGCATCTGTGCTACATCTCGACTTATTTTCTGTATCTGTTAGCAAGATGTGCCCTAAGGTAATTGCTTCTTGGCTTTAGGCCATTTCCATTTACAAAAGGTTTTGAAGGACTGCTGTACTTTCAGATAGTGGGGCAAACCTGTATTGGGACAATATCTGTAAAGTTCTCAGAGAATTTACATGACTTGTTCAGGGTCTTTCAACTGGGAAGAAGCTTGGACGGGATTAATGCCTAGCCCTCCCCATCGGCTGGTGGACAGGGGTACTTGGACACTGGAGGGAGGAGGCAGAGGTGGACCAAATAGAGTAAGCCAGGCTGGGGTCTGGAGCAGAGTTCTATGTTGGCCTGTGCCCTGGCTGCAGGCTAGTCCAATCTCATTTTGAGCCTGGATTCCTTCTCTGTAAAAATAGGAGGGTGGCAGGTAGTGTCCAATAAGCCCCTGAATGTAGAAGTACTTCCTGGCTTGGGATGGGAATGGGAAGCTGATGTCTGTTTTCCACTTGCCAGTGCTCCCTTGCTGTGTCTCTAAACCTTAGGAAAAGCGAAGTGGGGCTGCTGATCATATAGCTGTGAGTGAGAAGGAGAAGGACTTCGTGAAATAGGACAGTTATCACTTAAATTGCCCTGTCAGACACTTTCGTAAGCACTTTCATTCCTGTAACAATTCCATGAGTACATGCTATTATTTTCCTTCATTTCATAGAGATTGCTTATAGCAACACTACGAGTGAGATATTATTAATGAACCCACTTGTTAGGTTTAAAGACTAAGCCACTAAGAGGTTTAGTCACATGCTCAAGGTCACAGGGCTGGTAAGTGGCAGAGTGAGGACTGGTGCTCAGCCAGTCTGACTCTAGAGCATGCGCCCTTAAACCACGGGCCTGCTGTCCCTCTGTGCTACAAATGCTGGGCCAGGGGGTCACGATTGGAAGGAACTTCCGGCTCATGCGGTTCAACCCCTTCATTTATAGTGGACAACCAGAAAGAGAATTGCCCAGGGTCACTTAGCTTGGGACCCAGTCTCAGGCCATCTGCTACCTAACCCTGGGGCACTTTCCCCACTGCCCTGAACTTTCTTGGGTGACCAGCTAAGACTCTGGGTTCCAAAATGTGAGGTGGAAGGGAGCTTAGTGATTACCTTCTCCTGCCAACTCATTCTACAAGTGGGGAAACTGAGGCCCAGACCCATGTAGGGTGGTATCTGTCATTCTGGAGATGTTCAACTGCAGGACTTCTCCAGGAGGATGGAGAGGCTCGAGATGACAGAGCTGGCGTTGGGAGGGGCAGGGGAACTTCCCTCCCTCTGGGACACAAGCATGCACATGTCCTCACGTATGAATCTGCAGACCCAACACAAATGTGCCTCCCCCACTAGGGAACTCCCACTCAGGTCACTCCATCAAAGCAGGCTGGGGTGTGGGGACCACTTGTGTGTGCCTGGGAAGCCAAAGGCCTGGAGGAGGCAGCCAGAAATACCCCAGATGCTCTGCCCTAGGGACCAGACAGGAAGAGGAGTAGGAAATGGAGGGGGTGGCAAGAGTCCCCATGAATACTATCCCAGGCCCTCTGCCAGCTTCTGTCCTTCCCCGAGGCCAGCCATTGGCTGACAGGGAACAGTTCCGACAGTCTCCCTCTTGGAGGAAAGTAGGCTCTGCAGTGTCTAGTCCTAACTGTCCTTGCTAGTAGGCTCCTTGGTAGGAAGAGGGTGTCTGACCATTCCCATGTCACGGGTGAGGAAGAGGAGGCCTAGAGATGGGATGGGCTTTTCCTTGATTATGAACAAAGATGTGGGACTGCACTGCACCCTGTCCATTACCCCAGGTCCCAGCCCAGCTGCCTCTCCTCATCAGCATTAGCCTTGTCTCAGAGGAGAGAAACTGCTGTCTCCAGGCTCAAACTAAGAGGTGGTGTTGGGAGGGGCTGACACCCAGGGGGCCACAGTTCCCTTCCAAGTGGCCTGTTTCAGGCACTTAGTAACTGGCAGACACAACCAGGTGAAGCCACTGCCTGGACCTCTCCTGAGAGCAGTAGGGGAAAGGAGAGCAAATCCCTCCTGGCTGAAGCTTGTTCCCAGTCCCAGTTTTTCCCAAGGCCAGCCCTGACTTGAGTGGGGTGGGACACTGGTGTACAAACCCAGCTCCTACCCTCAGGAGCCAGGTGGCAGGGGGAGGGGGTTGCAGAAGGTGAGGGTCCTGGTTCTGAGGCAGAGCTGAGGATCAGGCCTTTGGCTCTGCCCCAAGGCCCCAGTGGGGTGTTTTCCGCAGCTGGTGAGTTTCCTGCCCCCAGACAGTGAATGTCCCTCTGGGACTTGGAGAGGACAAGGAGCTGTCCTGGCTGTGGGCAGCCCACCGAGTTCCCAGGCTCTGCCCAACCCCACACCACATCCCCTGCACTGCGCAGCCCCAGTGTTGTGCAAGGCGGGAGGTAGGGGCGAGGAAAGGGGCTGTGTGTCAGACTCTCTGAGCCTTTCTAGAGCGCACATCCAGCCTCTTTTGTCTCTAGCCACAACGACTAGCCCACAATAGGGGTCTGTTAGGTAGACTCCGGAGCCCTGAACTCAGTAGGAGTCATCAGTCTGATAGAGGACACGCAACCCCATCCCAGGAGAGCCTCCAGGGAAAGAGGAGACATAGCCCTTGCCCTGGGAGACACCCCCACCCCCACAGCCTGATGGGGTCCCCTGGCCTTTGCCGCCCCTGGTGGTATTTCTGCACGCAGGGCAGTAAGGAGCTTGCCTGGACCTGAAGAAGGAAGAGCACTGCGCTGGGAATATCAGGATTACTACTGGGCTCTGGTGCTGGGACTACCACTGACTTGCAAAAGCTACCCAACCTCTCTGGGCCTCAGTTCTGCATCTGTAGAATAAAACTTGGGTCTGACTTCTAAGGTTCTGTTCAGCTTTGACATCTGAATTTATTGTCATGCAACCGCAGGAGTGGTTGTCATACTGTGCCTCCAGAGAATGCAGTGACATCACAACAGGGTCTCAAAAGCTTAGCTTTAGGTGCCATGTCTCCTGGGGTGGGGGTGGCAAAGGTAGGACCTGGCACCCAGAAATCCTCACAGGCTCTCCCTGTCTGGACATCTCCACATCCCCCTGTCCACTGCAGAGACGTCTTCTGAGCACCCGCCACAGGCCCACTGCATTCTGAGATCTTGAGGGCCTCCTGCAAGAGCCTTGAAGGGCGGGGTAAGGAGGGTTGAGCTACTTGCCCCGAAAATAACCTCTCTCTTGACCCGAAGCATCCAAACTTCTGGTCATTAAATGGTTTGACTTCTTGGTAGGTGGGTGTGAGGTGTGTGCTATTCATGTCCTGGGGGAGTAGAGGGAGCTATCGTTTGCTTTTCTAGGCCATGTGCCAACCTCTGGGTGGAATACTTTCATATTATCTCATCTAATCCTTAATATTGTCCTATTTTAAAGATGAGGAACTGAGGCCCAGAAGGGCAAAGTGGCTTATTCCGGAGCTGACAGTGGGTGAATATTCCAAAGGCCTTTGCAGTCCACATGGACTGCAAAGGGTGCTGGACAAGCAGCCCACAGCTGAGAAGCTAGCGGGCGAGGAAAGGGACCGGTTGCAGTTGTGGGGTTGGCACGGGTTTCCTCTCAAGCCTCAGAGGAGGGGCTGGGTACTTAGCAGTCACAGCTGCGGGCCTGAGTAACTAACCAGCTGGCAACTGGTTCAAATCATCTCTGAACTGAAGGGAATTAAGGGTCATCTCATCCCTCCTGCAAGTCATGATGGAGTCCCCTCTACAGTACCTCCTTGAAGTGGTCACCCCTGGGTTGCCTTCAGTGTTGGTGGGCTTCAGATGGTTAGAGCTCACCCTCACACTGAGCTAGAACCTGCCTCCTAGCAGCTGCCATCTACTTTTGATCCCAGTTTTAAAGATAAGCAAAGTAACTCCTCCAGCCTCATACAAGCACAGAAGTAGCGGAACCCAAGTTTACACCTGGTTGGGCCTGTAGGGGTCCAAGGCAGGCCCTCTCTCTGGCAGCCCTCCAGCGAGACTGGCTTCTCTTCCCACAGACCCCACATGCAGAACCAATCTGTCCTCACAGGATTGAGGGGGAGGGCAGCCCAGGGATGTGCCTGGAACTTGGCTCCCACTTTCTCTCCTCCTACAACTTAAAGGAAAACCCTTGGCCGTTAGCTCTGTGAGCCATTTTGGCCTAAGGGTGTAATCTAAACAAATTCCTTGCAACACCTTAGAGTCTTAATAACACAGCTGTTTTACCATGATGATCTCCCAGAGACACAATTATTGCTTGAGGCTGCATCAATATTCATGTCCTGTCCTGGGAAATAATGTTCCTTCTCGATTGAGGAGTTATTACCATCAGGCTCTGACACCCTTCCCCCTTTCCCTGCCTGCTGACCTGGCTTTCCGTGGTTTCTCTTGTGCATGGCAGGTTGATTAGCAGGGGTGAGAGAGGGGAGGAGGGAGGGGGAGATAGGGGTTATGGGGAGAAGGGGTTATGAAAGGTCTCTGAGACTCCCAGCCCTTTCCCCACTGTAGACCGCACTGTATTCCAAAAGAGAGGCCCCACAGAATTCTAGAAAGCACTCGCCTGGAGCCCAGGGCTGATTTTGTCACTCTCTATTAGGCCAAAATCACATCATAGAATTTTGGATTTATTTTCCCCCTTTTTGGTATTATAGATGGGAACAGAAAAGCCCAAAGAAATGAGGTGATTTGACCAAGGTCACCCAGGGAAGGAGCTGGCACTAGATCCTAAGTGTCTGGACTCTCCACGTGGATGATTTTGCCCTCTCTCCAGCATGACCAGCTTTACCCTGAGTCCCAAGGGGAGTGACAGGTGACCCTTGCCAGGCTCATTCACCAATCCCAGAATCATTACAGGCAAGAGGGAGTGCCAGATTTTGGGACAAATAAAATGCCCCATTTATACATTAGGCCACAACACATGCAACTCATTAGCTTGATCAGGCAGCGAACAGTAATCCAGGATGGGTTAGGTTTCTTGAAGCTGGATCCATATTGACCGTGAAACATTAGTAAGGACCTCTCCTCCCCCTTAGGAGCCTGGGTTCTGCCTGGGTGCTCAGTGATGTCTGAGAGTCTCTGTAAGGGCAGGGTAATGTGGCCCTGGAAGTTGTGTGCCAGGGCTGAGCTGGCTGTTACCTAGAAAAAGGGTCAGGCTTGGAGTTGAACCCAGCAGGCTTCCCGGAGGAGGAGGCGGAGGCAGCTGGGTAGAACAAAGGGAGGGAGGGATTTTCTGGCTGGAAAGACAGTGTGAGTGGAGGCTCTGACTAGGCTGGAAACATCCTTCCTCTCTTATCTCCCAACCGCGGGCCTCACTCTCTCTGGTCCTTGTCTGGGGGTGGGGGGCGCTCCGGGCAGTGACAGCACCCCTGCCTTCGAGGCCAAGCACGTTGGGCTGCGCTGGCGGTCGCGCACCCTCCCCCGCGTCTTCTGTGGGGTGAGTGCGCCCCGCGGGGTGCTCCCGCAGCCCTTACAAGGAGTTTGGCGGCGCTCCGGGCGGCCCCGCCCGCCGTGCTCCACCCGCCCCTCCTCCGCTGCGCTCCGGCTGAGCCGCGGGAACACAGCTCGCTCCTCGCGGGCCTCGGGCACAGACACGGACGGGGCAGAGAGTGCCGGGGGAGTCCTGAGTCACCCGCCCCGGAGGGCCCCGACGGGCGGGCACGCTGATTGGGGCCCTTCGGCCAAGGACCCGCATCCCTCCCCGTAGCGTCACCATGTCCTCGGTGTTCGGGAAACCCCGTGCGGGCAGCGGGCAGCAGAGCGCGCCCCTCGAAGTCAACCTGGCCATCCTGGGGCGCCGCGGATCCGGGAAGTCGGGTGAGTGGGGCGGGTGCCAGGACCGGAGAGGGTTTGGTGGGGCCCGGGGAGGCCACGAAGGGATATGGACGCTGCCGTGGGCTGGAGGGCAGACTCTTCCACTGGCTTTGGGGGTTTCCCCGCACCCAGGTAAGCTCGGCAAGACACCATGATTTTCTTATTTGCCTCAGTTTCTCTGTTGCTTGGCACGCTCTCTGCTTTGTTCTCAGCTTCTCCGTCTCGCATCTGTCTTCTGTTCCTTGCCTGGCTCTCCCTCTGCGTCTCGCCGTCGGTGCTGTGACCCCAGCTTTCTCTCCCTTCTGTCTCTGGCTGTCTCCCAGCCCTCTGCCGGTCTCTCCCTTGTGGCCCCCTACCCTCTATTACCTCTGCAAGAGGCCAGCAGTCAGCTCTGGGGCTTGACACCAAAAGGCCATGTTAGGCACTGACCCCCAGCCCAGGGCCCCTTAATCACAGCCTTGCTCCTCCCTGATTTAGGCTGGAGATGAGGGAGCCACTGGCCCCTGAAGGGAGTTGGTAGAAGTCTTTGGCTATTGGGGTTTTCCATGCCACACTCCCCACTCCCCTCCTCGGTTCCCTGGGATTCTGCAATAAAGTGTGAATTCCTTATCAAATGTATTTGTTCCAAGCCAGACCCCTCTCTCGACTTTCTGGAAACAAATTGGACTGTGGTCCCAGGTGCCTGGGACTATCCTCGACAAACCGAGATATTTCTGTCAGCACAGAGCTCTGCCTTCACCACTCCTGGCAGCTCTCACACACCTGGAGCCAAGGGGGTGGAAATGGGGGTGTCACCACAGGCAGAGACCGAACAAAAGGGTCCAGCCCTCCCCCACCACTCAGTCCCAGGTTGCTGAAGGTGGGAGGGGAGAGGAGCCCCTCCCACTGGCCATTTTCCAGACACAGCCATTAGTGAATGGCCAGCACCGGCTCAGTGGTTGGTGCCCTTCCCCACCGGGTTCTTTGGGACTTGCTGGAGGCTTCCTCTCTGCTTGTTAAGCCAGCCCTCTGGCTCAGAGAGGGATGACTCTGAATTGCATTGTCCTACAGAAAAGATTTGCCCTGTTCCCTTTGAAAATAAAATTGTTATTCAGAGCTCTGTCACTGGTACAGTTTAGCCAGTGGCTACATGAATGAAGAAATTTAAATTTAAAAATATATATTCCCTGGGTATGACTTTGCAAACTGACACTGATAGGAATTCTGGGAAAGAATTTTAAAGATTTTTTTAAAATATCGCATTACTTTTTAAGAGTTCAGTATAATAGTTGGCTGGCCCTTGGCTTTGTGTGATTAAATTCTGAATTCTGTTAATGTATCACACCTGGGGAGAACTTCCTTCTGGAGCCTTACACACTTGAGGCACCACGATGAGTGCGAGGCCCTGGAGCCGAGCCTTGCGGCATGAAGGACTGAGGCCTGCAGCGTGTTTACTTGGGACACAGATCGTGCCTGGAAATCCCAGGCCCTCAAGGGGTCATACTGTCCCCAGGGATCATCCGCTGATCAACTTGGCCCTTACTCTCTCTTTGGCTGGTGGCCAAAACTGGAATAAATGCCCCACATTTCAGAATCTTTGTGACTTGTCCAGGATGGAGGATGTCTCCCTTCAGTTGGGGCTGACCCTAAGGTAATTGGCTGCCTGGGTCCTGACCCTCTAGGCGATCTTCAGACACCCCTTAGGCTTGCCTCTCATCACTTTTCTTGCCATTCAATAAATAAATAAATAAATAAATCCCAGGATGCCACCGAAGGGACACAGTTCTCCATATTTCTGGTTTCTTTGAGCCTCTCCAACCAACTCCTCAGCTCCCAGCCCCATTCCCCTGGAGACTCAAACTTGGTGCCAGCCAGGGGTCACAGAGGCTAGATTAGGCCTTTCTGAAATGAAAGGGGCAGGCTCCAGGGGCCAGCAGCCAGACACAGCAGGGGACTGAGCTGGTTTCTCTCTGCTTCTTACAGCCCTGACCGTGAAGTTTCTCACCAGAAGGTTTATCAGTGAATATGACCCCAACTTGGGTAAGAAAGCACTCCTCCCTGTCCCTCCTGCTGTGTCCCTCTTGGATCCAGCCCCCCCAGACCCCCTCCCCCAACAGACACCTACCCTTCCGTGGGCCCAGGTCCGACCAGGATCCAACATCTGGAGGCAGAGGACAGGAGCCACCAGACAACTTGGGGGTTGGCCAGATTCAGAGAGCTGTGTGATTTGCCCTAAATTACGAGGTAAATCATTCCTTTTTAAAAATTAAACATAGTAGAGCATCTACATCCACTAAATGCTGTTTTTCAAGATGATCACTCGATGCACTTTTGCAGAAGTGCTGGATAAGACATTTGAGAAATTCTGTGGTGGAACTGACTTCTGAACCAGTTTCTGAACCACACAAGAAAACTAGTCTTGTTTTATTGACATATCGTGGTGTAATGGCAAAAGGGGTGCTCTGGTGTCAGTCAGAGCCGAGTGTGAATCCTAACTCTGCCACACGTTGGCTGTGCAGCCTTGAGGCAGTCGCCTAACGTCTCTGAGCTTCTGTTTCCTCATCTGTAAAACAGCCATAAAAAAAAAATCTATCTCAGAGATTTACTGTGGGAATTAGAGATAACACATGTAAAAGAGCTAGCTTTGCCAGCAGACATGCAATGCACATTCATTTCTTCCTCCTCAAATGGCTTCCCATCTATGGTGGCTGAGATTCCCCCAAATTAATCAGATCAATGTTTCTGAGAATTATTTTTAACAGCAGAAACTTTTCCTCAAATAACTTCTTACATGGCACCCTAATATCTAAAATAAATAAATGCAGAATTTTGTTAGTATACACGTCACCTAAAGCTCCCATTTATAACATTTGTTATTATAAACTGGGCACTGAGAAAAATGAGTTCTCTGAATCTCTTAGCCTTTTGAAATGAAGGTTGCGGTCTTGGATTCTTTTCCCCAATCATAAGAATGGAATAAAGCGCTTGTTGTATCCCTGAGGACCTCCTGAGGAAACCTGGGGCTTCGGAGCTCAGGCTGGACAGCTGCACGGTGCAGCACTTCCTACAGCAGGTGTCGCAGCGCCACTGCGATCCCAAAGCAAAGAATTCCTTAGCCTGTGGGTCCACCAGGCCCCTCAGTTCAGGCTAGAATGCTGAGTCCCCAGTGCCTGAGCAGAAAGGACCTTAGGGCTATGTAGGCCAATGGTTTTTAGAATATTTTCCTTGAGTACCAGAATCCCTTCTTCTGACCAGGAGGTTCATCCATGGATGTAACACCAAATTGGGTGAGGAACTACTTGGGTAAGGACATCTTAAAAAGAACCCCAGGGTGCTGAACAGAGAAATTGAAAGGGTTCCTCCAGTTAAGTCGAGAATGCAAGGCAAGTGACTGGCCAACAACCCCTTAGGAGTTTGTCCCTCAAAGCCTGGCTTGACCACCAGTGCTCTGGCAGAGCCCTCCATGTCCCAGTGGAGGAAATAGGCCAGGGAGCTGAGGCTTCTGTGTGAAGATCACACAGCAGGTCTGAAGAGAGCTCATTTGATTAGCAGAGGTCAGTGCCTGCGGGAGCAGGACACAGGGTGTGACTGCATGCTGGCAGGCGGTGGGGGGGGGGGGGCGTTGGGAAAAGCCAGAACAAGAAGTCAGATGGAGTGGGGGCTCTGAAGAGGGGAGGGGAGGGGTGGAAGGTGGAAGGAAAGGCGCTCAAGCATGAGTGTCTGGGAAGGGAAAACGGAGTCTCAAGGATGGTGCCCCAAAAGACAACTCTGCCCAGCTCAAATATTGCATACATATACTAAAACTTATTTGCAGGCTATCTGAAATTCAAATTTAACTGAGCATCTTGTATTTTATCTGGCAACCCGCCTCCGTTCTCTCTTCCTCCCTGCCCCCTAGTCCATACACTTCGGGCAGGGTCCCACCAAAGGAGCCTGTTACAGTGGTGGTCGGAGCTTCCTGACTAATTGTGGAGTTCTGACCTGCTAGCAGAATGCGTGGTCAGACTGTTTGGGGGACAGTGGCTTTGTGATGGTTAGTCATCCTACCCTGAGCACCTATGAACTGGACAGTTGACCAGACGCTCTCCTATCCACCATTCCGGGAGGCAAGTGCTGCTCTTGCCGGTTCTGTTTCACTGTCTAAACATTGTGGCCACCATCTCATGGCTGGGCCCAGCAGTAGTGGGGACTCTGGGACCAGAGCCTTGCCTTCTGTGCAGAAAGGTCTGAGCGTCCAAAGGCAGAGTTAGCCATCAGGAGATGGAGAACCACTCTCCCCTTTCCAAAGGTGTGCCAAGAGCCTGAGCTCAATCAGAGGCTCCTGAGGGTGGCAGCCTGTGTAATTTGTTCCCATTGCCAGCATGCAGCACAGTGCTCAGTGCAACGTAGGTACTTGTAATCATGAAATTGAAGTTTGATTCTAGGATTGTCCTTTAAAGAGCGGCTTCTATTATTATCCCCATTTTACAGATAAAGAAACTGTGGTGGTGGTTTGCCTAAGATTGTGGAGAGCCTCAGGTTCAAAGGAAAAAGAGACACCAACCCAGTTGCTCTCCACTAAGGGCAGCCTTGTGCTGTAAAGGGCTGCCGTCAGAGGCCTGCAAGGCGCTGGGCTGCCTGAGCCTTGGTTTCCCCGCGTGGCAGACGTGACTAATAGACTGTGCTGTGTGTGTGTGAAAGCTGTGCTTTGTTGTAGGTTGTGACTGATAGAGCCAACGGGAGCCAAGAGATTCAGTGTCTGCAACAGGGCTTTGCCTGTGCTGAACCCTGCGGTGCGGGGCTTGGGGGGCCTCCAGGAGAGCATCCTGGTGCAGAGGGCTGTGGCCATCTCACCTGGCTTGCCCAGGACAGGGTGATGGCTTCTCTCCTGCCCGCATCCTGTTCCAGCAAGGACATAGGTATCGTTTCTGAGACATTGTCCTCTTTATACTCTGACCCAAGCTCCTTTTAAAAGATTTTTACTGTAAATGAGAGAAAAATGCTTTGAGAAAAGAATCTTCTCCCAGCACTAAAGTCCACAGAATGTTATTTAGAACTAGAAATTATGAGGCCCACATATTTAAAGACACCAGAATGCCCTTAGGGCAGGAAGTAGTGATGGGAAGAAGGGATGTTACTGTGACTTGGAAAGGAGCGCTCACCCCTGAGAGTCACCTTACTTGTAAAGGGGGAGGAAGCTGGATAAGGTGGCCTCTGAGCTTCTTCCAGCTCACCCATGCCAGTTCTGCATCCTCAGCTGCATCCTCAGCTGGGCTGGAAGCTTCTGCTCTCCCCCTGTGCTCCACCCAGATAGAGCTGGAAGGCTGACTGAGCAAAGGGAGTGAGGAGGTCCCAATGGAGAGGCAGCCCAGCCAAGGGTCCATGAATTCAAGTTCCTTTGTGGACAGATGTTGTGTGGCTGTGGCCGAGTTCCCTCCTTCTCTGGGCCTCACCTCCCTGCCATCTCTCTGCTGTGCAGCTAACAGCAGCACCCTTGAAAGGCCGTCATTCTATAAAAGACAACAGGAGACCAGGACCAGGGTTGGCTGATATTTTTCCTTGGACTGGGCAGGACACGGTGCGTGTTTAGGGCTAGGAGCTGTGAAGTCCCAAAAAGGGGTGCATCGGACAACTTGGGCAGGAAAATCTGAACAAGATGTAGGCATCTAGGGGCAGCTCTTCTTGTACCAAATATAGTTAAAAATTTGGGGCATATTTTCCATTCAAATTTTTTTTTTTGTCTTTGAATAAGAGCGGCATTTGTCCAAGTCCCCAAAGCAGGCTGGGGACGGGAGCTGTCTGTGATTCCTGCTGGCTGCTAGAGGACCTGGCGGGTGTCCAGGCCCGCTTGGCTGCCCGTGACCCTCAGAGAGAACTATTTGACTCAGCCAGGATTGGGGGTTCTCTTCTCACAGCAGCTGCTGCCAGGAAGACAGAGCGGGCCTCAGTTCTACCTAGAGGGGTTTTCTTTGGGATCACTTGGGGCATGGGGGCACCCAGGGAAAGGTAAGGACCAAGTGCACTCACACAGGTGGGCCAGTGGCATGGGGGGAGGTTGGGGGTAGGGACAGTGATTGTCAATGTGGCAGCAAGGTCTTCTGTGCATGCCTGGCCACTTGCTGCTTTCCCATGTTTGAGGTCATGAGCACTGAAAAAAGTAAAAACTCATGAAATCCCAATAAGACCAGTAGTTTAGTTTATAGTGTGGTACCGATGTCAACTTCCTGGTTTTGATCACTGTACTGTTGCTATAAACAGTGAGTTAACATTGAGGGGAATGGCTTGATGCTTGTGCACACGTGGAAACAGGTGCACACACATGTTCACGCAGACTGCCCTCGGCCCAGCTGGGGGATGGTGCACAGGAGCTCTCTGCATTGAACACTGTTGTGTAAGTCCTGTAATGCATGAGTCTAGGATTATTTCAAAATAAAAGGTGAAAATAAACCACCTGGGAATGTGGACCTGCCTGTAAACTCTGGAGCACCGCAGTCCCCACTGTCCTTTACCAGGCACTTGTGGAGGGCCAGGACCCCTGTGCAGGCGCCCACCCAGTCCCCACACAGCCCTGTGAGATAGTGCAGGGACAAGCATTCAGTGCAGTGCCTGGCACGGAGCAAAAGTTGAAAACTGTTAGCTGATGTTATCAGCTTATCCCCTTTGTAAAATGAGGAAACAGTTCTTTTCAAAGAGCTGCGGTGACTTCACCAAGTCACACAGCTAAATAGGTAGCTGAAGTAGGGTTTGATCCTGCATCTCCAACCTAAAACTTTCAACTACCAGATCCCTCTGCTATTGTTTTGACAAGGTTATTTGTAAAACCTCTTCAGGATTTCTAAACAGGGTTGTCTCACTGGGGGCAGGAGGACTGTCCTTGGGTACTTCCTGTTGTGTAGTGGTCAAAGGAGGGGAGGGTGGGGAAGCTTGGAGTTCGGGAGGAAAGGGCTGGCAGGGCAGCTTCTGAGGCCTCTGCTGCTCCCTGGACCCATGGCCACACACTCCAACCTGCAGTCTTGCTGGGTGGATGCAGAACACAGTCCCATCCCCCATGGCACCTTCTGCAAGTGGCCCCTGTTGCTCCGAGCCCTGACAGGTGGAACAGTGTTTCCTTGGCGGGAGGTTCCGCTCTTGTCTCCGTGTGGTGAGAGCCAAGGCTTTGCAGTGGCCCAGCTCACTCAACCCTTTGTTAGGTCCCCCAAGCCCCACAGGGTCCAGCACAGAGGGAAGCTGGGATTCAGGCCAGTCCCTCATCCATGGAGTGGCCTGCTCTGTCTTTAACCTGGCTGGTTGTCTGTCTTGCAGAGGACACCTACAGCTCGGAGGAGACTGTGGACCACCAGCCTGTCCACCTGAGGGTCATGGACACTGCAGACCTGGTAACGTTACCCCCATGACAGCCAAGAGTCAGGGCAGCCTCCTGAGAATCCTGGCCCCATGATGGGGGGCCTCAGATGGGAATGTGTATCCCTGTTAAGCTCTAGTTTGCTGTGTGACCCTCTCTAGGCCTGAATCTCTTCATTTGGCAAATGAGAAGCTATGGGCCGGGCCTGGGGAGGCCTGATGATCATGGCTCCAGCTCTGAGCCCTTGTGCTCTGGGGCTTGATGCCCGTGCACATGTGGAGACAGGTGCACACAATTGTTTACACAGAGGCTTCCTTCGGCTCAGGTCCCCCCCATACACACCTCTCCCCTGTGTTCTCACCAGCTCCTGCCAAGGCCAGATGCCAGTTCTTCTCAGAAGCCAAAAGGGCACTGTGAACCTGACCCAAAACCAGCGGTGCCCATAGACAGCCAGGTCTTAGTAGGAGCCATGCTAGAGTGTTGGCTCTGTACTCCAAAGGTCAAGGTCTCTAAGTCTCTGGCTGGGTGGTAGGAGGGAGGCTCACAAGACAATGTCTCCTTTCACACTAAGCCAAACCCACACTCAAGTGCCCCTTTGACAAGGGCTGTGCTGGGGAACAATATACAAAGACCCAGAGAGTGGGGAGGTGGGATGGGGCAGCTCAGGTGAAGGCCTTTACCCTGACCTCCTCTGTCCCTGACCAGGGCTTCCCTCCTTTGCCCCAGGATATCCCTAGAAACTGTGAGCGCTATCTGAACTGGGCCCATGCCTTCCTGGTGGTATACAGTGTTGACAGCCGCCAGAGCTTCGAGGGCAGCGGCAGCTACCTGGAGTTGCTCGCTTTGCACGCGAAGGAGACGCAGCGCAGCTACCCAACTCTGCTGCTGGGCAACAAGCTGGACATGGCCCAGTATAGGTGAGTGGCGGTTTGCCCCATGGCTCCAGGGCTCCCTTTCCCCATTTGTGAAGTCTGGTGGTCATCCTCAGGGATTATTTGGCTGCTAAAAACAGTAATCTCTTGAATTTACATAAAAGAGGGTGTGTTGTGAGGGTGTGGTCTTCCAGGTAGCTGTGGCCAGAAGGGAAGGGTGTCTGGGCAGCACAGGGGCTAGACCCCAAAAGTCAGAAGAGAGGCTACTCCTTCCATCCTCATGGGGCTCTGTGGTCCTTCTTGGCCTCACCCTTTCTTGCCTGAGTCTATATGACCCTCTGTTCCTGCTCAGGGCAGCTGGCTGGTCATTCTGGGCCCAATTCCAAGTGTAGGGAGAAAGGCTCTGATTGGTTTCTTGGGTCAGGTGTCTGCACTGGTCCAACCAGCTCTCGCCTCACCCAAGCATGGCCCTCAGGCTCACTTCCATGGCTGGTTGTGCTGAGGACAGCTTCTCTTAGGAAAGGTTGGACTTGAATCAGAGGTCACAGGCTGGGCCAGGGGGCAGATTTCCATCAAATGCTACAGCCATATTTTGCTTGGCCAGCCCTGTGTTTTAGAAGACCTGGAATTGGAATGCTTCAAGGTGGGGCGTGCTCTTTCTAGCCGACCACAGGCCTTACCACTCCCCATGGCCCACCTCCGCCCTCTCCACGCATTTGAGTTGCCTGCCCACCTTAAGGTATCTGAGACTGTGCTGCCTCCACTGAAATCCCACCGGCCACCTTCTCCATGACTGACCTTTGTCCTATACGGCCAGTCTACTGCGATGTATGCCACCTCCCACCAGCCTTTCACCGGTCCCTCCTGCTTTCCCAGGCCCCTAAGGTGCATTGACTGGTGGTAGCAAGGAGGGGACCCTTTGTTTAGCACAGGTCAGATGGACTATGGGAAAAGGGGGTTGCAGGCTCACAAAGGGACCACAGCAGGGGCCTTCAAAGGCAGGCAAGCTCTCAGATCCACACATAGTCCATCTCAGGGAACGCAGGGGCAGCTGTATGATCTGAAAGCCAAAAGGAATTCCAGTGCCACAGCCTAGAAGAGGTGTCAGAAGACTGGATTGAGATAAACCAGTTTTTACTATGAGAGGGAAAAAACAAAACTCGACCATTGTTTTGATACCAACCTTTGTCAACCAGATTGTCTAACAGTGGTTTGGGAGCAAATAACAAAGAATATGGGCTCCAATGAAGTAGCATTGGTTCCCTAAGAACAAGTCAATCTGCCCCCATTTTCGTCTTCGACCAGGTCCGTAGGGTAGGGGGTCAGGACTTGATGGACGTGGCAAATCTGACTTGAGCTGAGCGTCAGTCATTGTCTCCTGTGATTGTCTGGCAGCTAAAGAGTAAAACGTAGTTTAGAGCCATGGTTCCTGAACCACTGATGACATTCCCACCGGGCTGCCACAGAATAAAACAGAAAGGACAGTGCTACATGCCTCTGCCACCCGCTCACACCCACGTATGCACACATGCATGCGTGGGGTTCTTGTTTCTGAAAGTCCCAATGACAAAGTTGCAGATTCAAGGTTGTTATAAAAAGTAAATAATATTAAATATTCTTTCAAAGGGCCTTCCTCAGGAAGCAGTGAGCTTATAGACCCAACACCAGCCCAGGTGGGGAGGGGAGCAGGTGCTCTGCCCTGACCCTTTCCATCCTAGCCACACTGTCTCTCTGGTGCTCCCCTGGTCGGCTGGCCCACTCCCAGCCCCCTGCTCCTCCCAAATGAACCTTGGCTCCAAAACCCCTTCCCATCAGCCCCCACCCTAGTGTATCCTCTCATCTCATAGGCTGTGCCATTGACCTCAGGAGTGGTGGGTCGGGCAGCTCAGTAGCGGGGGCCAGTCAGGATTCAGCCATTGAACCTTGGTCTCAGCACTTAAGGGACCCCCTGCCCCTTCCGTCTTCTGGACACCTGGCCTACCTAAGAACCAGTCTTCTTTTTCCTCTCACCCCAGATCCATGGCTTCTAGGCCAGATGCTTTCAGCACCCTCCCAGCTGCAAATGCTTGATCCCACCATCCTGGCAGGTGGCCTAGGACCAAGCTGGAATAGGTGCTGCACCCTCCCTCCTCTCCCCAAGAAGTGCTTTCGCCCTTTCTCTCCTGCCCTCCCCTGGGTGGGCAGACAAAATCGCCACAAGCCCTGAGAGCCTCACCAGTTGTAGGCATCCTGAGTGACCTTGGCCCTCCATGCCTCTGTAGACAGTGACCTCACACCCTTCAGTCCAAGCCTCTGCCTTTTTCTAGAGCTGATCCCACAGACGAGGGCTGAGGGGGGCTCATTTCCTGGCCAAGGACCCCATGTGAGGACAGGAGAGATGGGGCTCGGATGGCTGTCTTCCTCCCGCCACAGGCAGGGTCTGGGCAGGGCCAGCTTCTCCCTTACCTTTAACTTTGTTCCTAAATTCTGGCTTTGGTGACATCAGCCACCACTGATTGAGCACTGACCCTGCCTGGTACCAGGCTAGGCACTCAATGCAAGTTACCTTTTTAATCTTAACAACCCTGAGAAGCAGATGTCATTATCCCATTTTACTGATGGGAAAGCTAAGCCTCAGAGAGTCAAAGATGACCTAATCACCAAACCAGTGAGTGGGAGCCTGGTGTAGGCCCAGGCCTGCCTGATGGTGTGCATGCTCCTGACCCCACCCTGCCCTGCTTCCCCTCCAGGCAGGTCACCGAGGCGGAGGGCGCGGCCTTGGCGGGCAGGTTCGGGTGCCTGTTTTTCGAGGTCTCCGCCTGCCTGGACTTTGAGCGCGTGCAGCACGTCTTCCATGAGGCGGTGCGGGAGGCCCGGCGGGAACTGGAGAAGAGCTCCCTGGCCCGGCCTCTCTTCATCTCTGAGGAGAGGGCCCTGCCCCACCAGGCCCCGCTCACTGCCCGTCACGGACTGGCCAGCTGTACCTTCAACACACTTTCCACCGTCAGCCTGAAGGAGATGCCAGCTGTAGCCCAGGCCAAGCTGGTCACTGTAAAGTCATCCCGGGCCCAGAGCAAGCGCAAGGCACCCACCCTGACGCTACTGAAGGGCTTCAAGATCTTCTGAGGAAACCCCTGAGGATCTAGGCTCAGAGGATGGGCAGGGCTGCAGGATGGTAGCTGATTTCTGGCCACCGGCTTTCCTGCTGATGGAACAATAGCCTGCAGTGGACAGCTGACCCCTGCTCCAGCGCCAGGCAGTGTCCCTGACACCCAGTTCCACGTGTGAGCTGGAGGGACAGGCAGGAATGCTGCTCCTATTCCCTCCTGGGCCTTGGTTTCCACGGTAACCACTGCATTCCCTGCCGTTGAAGGGAAACGGCCACTGGGACAACCCAGACCCCTGGGATCAGCCTTAAGCAGGAGGAAACTGCAGTGTCCATCGTGGCATCACCCCCCTAGGTGGGCGGCTCCAGGAGGCCCTGCCTAAGTGTAGGCCTGAGAACATCCTGTGGGAAGTGCAGCCCTGAGGTCCTCGAGCCACCTGGTGGACAGAAGGGCCAGGTGGGTGCTGGTTTTGGGGGCAAGAGTCTGGCCCTCCCATTGTCTTCTGACCTCACAGAAGCCCCAGGCATCAAACCTCACAGTTTATCCAATTAATAACTAGTTTAAACCTATGGGACATCCTGTAAGAAGTAAAGCCACAGGAAGGGCTATTTCCGGTACTTTACCTCTTAAAGAGGGTAAAGGGAGAGGCTGTGGGTTGTCCAGGATAGGGGGCCTCTAGAAGTGGTCACCAGAAGTCAGGGTCCCCTTATTTTCCCACCTTAAATTAAGGACTCTGTCCATCCACAGTCAGGACCAGCCTTCTGTGTGTTGTGACCAAAGAGCAAAGCCATTCTCTCCCATGGGAACGACTCAGGACTCCGGGGAGCCCACAGCTGGCAGCATCAGGCCTCAGGTGCCATTGCCATGTCCTGGGTCCATGGGCAGAAACAGTGGGCTGGTTTGTAGCCTGGCTCGGCAGGACCCAGTACCCTTGGCAATGGTTCTGCGTGTTCAAAGTGTCCTCTTGTGAGATAGAGCCTGAAGCATTTGTGGTTCCTAAAGCAAATTTTGCATAAATTATTTGGGGTTGCCCCCTTGGCTTATACCACAGCACTATGGCTCAGACAACATCGGGACCCTCCCTTGGGATCCCTTGGTTAACAAGATAAAGGTCTTGTAGCTTTCTAACTCTGTGTACTATTGGACCCCTGGCCTAAAGGAAGTCTTTGAAGGACCCTCAGCAGATAAGCAGATCAAGGAGGGCTCTGGTGGGAAGAAGGGCCAGAAGAGATTCTGAGCTCAGAACCCTGCTCCTTCCAGGAGCTTGGATTGAAAGCAACAGCTCTAACCCAGCCTTCAGCCCTGTTTTCCAGAGGCGGAGGAGCTGCGGTCCGAGGGAGGCTGTGACGTCCTCAGGACCACACGACGAGTCCTGGCAGGCTTCCCGACCCACGGGCTGACTGTGCGTTTGACACTTTTGCTCCCCACTGCTAGTGTGGGGACCACCGCCATTGAACAAAATGCAGTTCCAATGGCCCATATCCAGAAGCATTTTAATAAAAAGAATCTTAGTTTGATGGCTGTTCCTTCACTTTATCTGCAGACAACATGGGGATACTGCTCTGCACTCCCACTCACTTTCAGGTTCTTGTGGGTCTGGAACGGAGATGTGGCACATGCCTCTCTCTGCCTTCTCTCTCTCTCTCTCTCTCTCTCTCTCAATCTCTTAACTCAATTTCCTCCTGGGCCAAATCCAGCTTTTCTGAGAGCAAAGTCTCTCTTACGATGTTCACGCTGTTGTCATCTTTGGTTCTAGTCTCAGCCGAGACCTCTGGAGTTTGTTTTGCCGGTGGCAGCTTCTTTTGCTTTCTGGGAGGAAAGGAAATGCTGTTGAACATGAGTCCCCAGGGCTGGGGTTGCTGGGGGGTTGGGGCAGGCCTAGGTTTCCCAGGCATGTTAGAGTTTGAGGGGAAATCCAACAGGCAGTTCTGGGAACTCTTGGGGGAGAAAGCTGAGATGGTTTGAAGTTCTTTTGGCGGAGAAACATCTTATACTCACCTGTGCCTCTCTCACCAAATCGTCACTGTCACCTGCGAGTTCAACTATGTATGTTATTGCCCCTCCTTACCAAGGGATGTGGCTCAGAGAAGCACATACCTGAGACATGCATTTAAGTCTCCTGACCCAGAGTCCTGTGTTTTCACCAAGTCACACTTCCTCCTCTCCCAGCACTGTCACTGTACTTAGCACAGGTCCTGTCACCCCATCCTGCATCCTCAGACACGCTGCAGGAAATTCCTAACTAATCTTCCTGCCTCTGGGTGCTTGCTTCTCCAAACCAGTCTAAACACACCAGCCATGGTTCTAAAGCCCCAGTGTGCACATATCACTCCCCAGCTCAAGCACCTTCAGTGGCTCCCCACTGCCCACCTCCTTAATCTGGCATTCAAGATCCAGCCTTCCTTCCAATAATTCCCCCAAAAGTTCTCCCTTTGAGGTGGTTTTACTGAAGGTACACTTCCTGGCCATGGCGGAGGCACCCAGCTGTGGCTAGAGCTGACCATCCAGAGAATCCACTTGGGCCACAGGGGGAGCAGCTCCGTGTCTGCTGCTCACTGGACAGATGCCTTGTCTCTGAGCTGACCTTGCTGAGGTGGATGCTTCCACACAAGGTGAGAGAGGGAAGGTCATTTTAGGGGTACACCCTGTTGGGCCCTTCTACAGTCTGCACACAGAAGGATCTTGCTGAAACATAAACCTTTCATGTCCCTGCACAAAGCCCTTCTCATGAGCTAGAACCTGAACTTCTTAGGATGGCCCTCAGAATGTGCCCACTCTGAGTCCTGCCCCTCTCCTCCCCCCTCCTCACCCCCAGGCTGCAGCCACACAGGCCCTCCCTCCCACCTGGAGCTCTGTGCACGTGCTGTCCCTTAGTCTGGAGGGCTTCTGCAGCCCACCCTCCTCTGTTTGCCCTGAAGGCCCCAGGTCCCAGCTCTGTGCTCCCACAGTACTGTGTATGTTCTGGTCACCATTCATCACCTTGAACTGCAGTCATCTCCTCACCAAACTGTAAATTCCATAAGGCCAAGGCTGAGTCTATCAGGGCCACTGCCGTGGCCCCGACTCCACACAGAGCTTGGCACAGAGCAAGTGCTCAGCTTATGCCTGTGGAATGATGAATGGGGCCGTAGCTATTCCTGGTGACTAGTTCTCAGTGTGAACTACATGGGTTATTTCTCTTTGACTTCGTAGCAGGACTGTGAGGGAGATTCACAGATGACATAAACTGGGGCACAGAAGGAAGGGCACAGGGGTTAGGCCCACCCCTCCATGGATCCTTAACAACCTTATTCTGTACAAGGGGAGTAAATAGCTTGTGCCTGCCCCGCCTTACAGAGCTGTCTTAAGGATCAAAAAGAGGTGTTTTTAAAATTACAAGCATGATACAGATTTGAGGGAGAGATTCTTCTTATTGTTTCAAAGTTGCTGATGGTAGTGGCTGAAGGGCATAGAGCAATAGCTGAGAGAATGAATGGGATGAGCGAACTAAGCCTGCGCTGAGTGATTTCCGGGACTAGACGCTGCGCCACTTGCGTGGGGAAACAAAGTGGAGTCAGATGTGACCCCTGCCCTCAAGGATCTCTCAAACATTAGCCCTGGGACCACCCAGAGAGTTTAACCAAATGCCCTACCCAGGTCTCACCCTTTGTGTCAGGATCTCCGAGGTGAGACACAGCATTCTGTGTTTTTAATATTTCTCCTCGGAGATGTTGTGCATCCAGAGTTAAGGAGTACCGTAATTATAGAAATGCCAGCATTGCCTGCGGAGCCTCAGCTGATCTCAGGTCTGTATCTGAGGCCTGCATTTGGCCTTGGAGCAGGGCAAGGCTTCTCCCCTTAACAGCATCCCTAACTCTGCTGTGGCCCCCGCTGAGCACAAGGTGATAACCACAAGGAATTGGTTGTTACCACCACTTATAGGAGAAACTGGTTCAGAGGTACTGAGTGTACAGCTCTGCTAGTGAGTGAGACAGAGCTGGGGTTTGAACCCAGGCCTATGTGACTCCAGGGCCGGAGATCCTGACCTCTGGGACATACTGGCCCCCACCCCTGCCTACTGGCCAGGGGCCAGTAATTTTGGTATTGTAGTTTTCCCACAATTCTAGGTTCTCAAAGGGCCCTGAAGGCAGCATTTTTCTGTCCCAAAGGGTGGATAGCCAAGACCCATAGGGTCCCCACCTTTCAGAGGCCACCCCCAGGCCAGCTCCTCACCTCCTGGCCTTGATGTTCCTTCCCAGGAGGAAGATGCTTGTCACGACCACCACACCCACCAGGACCAAGATGGAAATATTCCAAGGGGATGCTGTGGAGGGACACACAGGACAGGGAATGAGGAGAGGCTGGGTGCCTCTCAAGCCCAACAGTTGGGGCTTGGGCCCAGACACAGCTCACAGCATCAACTGTCCCCTGCTGTGGACCAAGTGTTGCAGAGACTAGTTAAGGTGAAGATGAGCCCCTGCCCTGTGGGAACTCTAGTGTGTGTGCAGTGGGGGTAGGGGGAGCCAGTCTCTGTCTTGGAGCAGCTCCAGTCTAACGGGAGATGGCACTGAAGTTGGATGACAGTCAGCGGGGTGGGTCAAGCTGAACTTCACAATCTTCCGGATTTTGTCAGGGACTGGCAGCCTTGGGCCGTGCAAGGGAAGGAGGAAAGAGAAGGACAGAATGAGAGGGGGAGGGATGGAGGGAGAAAGGCAGGGAAAGAGGGAAAGAGGAAGGAAGGGGTAGCAGTTAAAATGGATTCAAAACCTGCCCACTGGTAGTACATAAGTGGCCGATCTGGATTTGGATCAAGGCTTGCCCATACTGTCCTAAAATGAGGCAGGATCCAGCCTCAGTGTTTGCATTTGCTGGCTCCTCTACTGGGAGTGTTCTTCCCCACGGAACCTGCGCAGCTAACCCTTCGCCTGCTCAGGCGTTCGCTCAAATGTCACCATCTTAGTGAGGCTTCGTGACCACACTACCTGTCCTTGCTGCATACTTCCTACCCCCTTTCTCTGCTGAATTTGTCTCCTTGTTTTTTCTCTTAGCCCTGGAATCATCCAGAGTTTCACAAAATGCCTTTGCCCAACCCATCACCAACACACTATGCATTTTTGTTGTTTATCCTGTTCATTCTCTCTCTCTTTCACTAAAATGTGTGCTTCATGAAGGCAGAGTTTTTGTGTTTCATTCACTGCTGTAACCCCAGTGTGGAAAACAGTGCCTGGTGCACAAAGGTCACTTAAATATTTGTGACTGACTGGATGGATGATGAGTGAATGAATGACCAAGCCCTGAGAGAAGGAGGCTGAGGACCAGACACACCCTTTGGGCACTGGGACCCTCAGCCTCAGCCCCTGCTCTGAAGGAAATGTGCAGCCTGCTGTGGGGCAGGGGACCCTGTCAAGGGCTTCAGCCAGCGTCCCCTGTTTGTGTTTTGTGTTGACAGCACACACCCCACATGCCAGCCCCCTGCCACTTACCATCTTCTACCCGAAAAAACCAAAGCATTTCTTCCAGCAGCTTCTGAGGCACCACAGTACTAACTGGGGCTTGGGCAGCCCCCTCTCCAGGGTGCATGCCTTGTTCCTGGTTGGGGTACATATCTGACAACGAAGTCCTTAGGCCCCTTCTTCCCCTCAGCTGTCCTCTTAGCCTCCTCGGTGCTGGCCCCTGAGCAGAGCCTGGCAGATCCCTGCAAACAAAGCGGAGAGTGTGACTGGGGGTTGAGCTCCCCTCTCTGCCCAAACCCAACTCTCTTCTGGCCCAAAGTTACAGGACCAGAATGGCCAGACTCCAGGGCAGGTGGGGCCTAGGGGCCAGAGACCATAGACTTGGGAGTCACTCAAATCTTTATCAAAACCCATCACATATGGGGAAGAGCACTGACCTGGGAATGAGGAGGATGAAGCCACCGATGGGCTGTGGGACCCTTGCAGGGGACATCCCCCTTTTTTACCTGCTCAGCATCCCGATTCTATAGCCCCCACCTCCCCTTCACCCTGGTTTCTTAGCAAACTGTCCCATCCCTTGCTATTGATTTTTATACGGTAGCCAATCACAGGACCCACATGACAAAGGTTGGGCCTATCACAGTCTCTCATCTGGAGATTGGCATGCCTGCGACCCAGAGCTGAGAATGAGAGAGTGCCGGGAAAGGGCAGCTGTCAGCTGCACTGCTGAGAGCCGAGTGCTCCCTCTCCCCAGCTACCATCCCTCGGCCTGATGGTCAGCGCTGTAATGTCTCAGGTCAGCTGCCCTGTAACGTCTCTTCTTTCCACATGTTATCAGAATTGTTTCCATTGTTTGCAGTGGAAGAACCTGAATCCATGCTTCCTGGTTTAATCCCTTCATTAATTTCAGCCAGTTTTCATCCCCACAGAACAAAGCAAGTTAAGCAATCTGTGTTTACTAAACTCCAGTCAGGTGTTGAATCCTAGTAATAAAAAATAATAATTCCAATTCGGGATGTTGACATGAGGCTATGTCACTATTCAAGGGATCAGCACTGAAATTCCATAGAGACCTACGTCCACATGGGAACTTGGAACCAATAAAGGTAGCTCCACAACAGCTGGTGGGGTGGGGGAGAGGGGCTGTTTAGTGGAAGGTATCAGGAAAACTGGCTCACTGTGCGGAGAAAAGGAAGGCTGGATGCAGGCCTAACACACTGTGTACAAAACACTCCACAATTAAAGGCCTAAATGTAAGAGGAAAAAATATAAAGTTAAAAGAAGTAGGGTAAAACTTTTTTTTAATCTTTGCCTGAGGATACTTTTGTTTGTTTGTTTGTTTTTAGACAGAGAGGAGGAGGGAGAGAGAGAGAAAGAGAGAAAGAGAAACATTATATGAGAAACATTGATTGGCTGCCTCCCGTATGTGCCTTGACTGGGGATTGAACCCACAACCTTTTGGTGCACGGGATGATGCTTCAACCAACTGAGCCACCTGGCCATGGGAGAAGTGGGGTAAAAATTTTAAAACAAAGCCATAACAGCTCAAATCATTCAAAAACAACAAAAAACTGATGAATTGATTTATCAAAAATAAGATTATGTGCTCAATGAAGAATACCATCCATAAAGTAACTAACTCTGTTCTGACTGGGACAAGATACTTGCCATGCTTAAAACCAGGAAGAGACGGATATCTAGGATACACAAAGAATTCTTGGAAATTAATAAGAAAAACATGGGATCTCTTATAAATAGGTAAAGATCTAAAACCTGCAGTTTACAAAATAGGAAGCCCAAAAGGCTAGTGGGCATATGAAGAAATGCTCAAACTCTTTGGTACTCAGAAAAATGCAAATTAAAGATGAACACCACTCGACATCTATCAGATCATCATAGGCTGAAAAGTGGATAATGCTATGTGTGTGTGAGGCTCTGGTCACTGCCTCGTGCACTGACGGGGTGTGGGCTGGGGCAGCCATCTAGTGAGCAAATTAATCAAAGTAAGTGCACTCAGTCACTCTGCTCCTGAGTGTGTATGTGATTACATTTTAATGTGTATATATAAATATATATAAATGATCTGTCCAGAAAAAGTCCAGCCATTGTTAATATAACAAGAATGGTTTGCATGACACCAATGTAACCTGGCAGCCAAGGAGAGTGGACTGGAATGGACATGTGTGAACAATGATGACTTCACTGTACTAGTCAGTAGGGGTGGTAGATGCCATGAGTGAGCATGTGTACTGTGCGGCTGTTGCATTCAAAATGACTGAGTGAGTAGAGCAATGAATCTGCATCAGATTTTGTGTTAAACTTGAACATTTCTCCACGGAAACTACTCAGATGATTCAGAAGGCTACAGCTATGGGTGACTGGTGATTGGCAGCTTCATTTCGACAACACTCCTGCTCATGCATCACATCTGGTGCAGAGTTTTTTGGTGAAACATCAGATCACTCAGCTGACTCAGCCCCACTACAGCCAACATTTGCTGCCCTGCAATTTCTGGCTTTTCCCAAAACTAAAATCACCTTTGAAAGGGAAGAGAGCCTTCCAGCCAAGATGGAGGCTCAGGTGGACACATTGTGCCTCCTCTCACAGCCAAAATTAAGGACAACAAAGATTTAGAAACAAGAAAACAACCAGAACTCATAGAAAATTGAACTGTATGGAAGTCCAACAACCATTCATCCAGACTGGTAAGAGGGGAGAGTTGCAGCAGGAAAAAGCGGAGGTGTGGACCGGGCATGCAGGCAGCAGCGGCTGGCAGATCTCAGGTGCACAGGCGGTGGCTAGCAGACCCTGGGCGCGGGGTGGCAACTGTGCAGACCCAGTGAGGCCACGCAAGGTGGCTGGCTGACCAGGTGGTCCCACATTCGAGTGCAGATAATCCAGGCAAAGGGGAAGTGATGGAAGGGCCTGGAATCCGAGAGAGAGCAGAGCAAACGCCATTGTTTCCTCTCGGACCCCGCCCCCACATACAGCGTCACTACCCAGCGACTGGGCTGCCCCACCCTGGGGAACACCTAGGGCTCCACCCCTCACTATGTAACAGCCGAGACTGGACCAAAAAAAAAAAAAAAAAAAGTAAAGAAAAAGAAACAAAAATGGCTCAAACTGGAGAACAAATCAAAGCCCCAGAACCAATTGATCTAAGCAATGAAGAGATAGCCATCCTATCAGATGCACAGTTCAAAGCCCTGGTGATCAGGATGCTCACAGAATTGGTTGATTTTGCTCACAAATTAGATGAAAAAGTGGAGACTAAAATAAATGAAGTGAAGAAAAATGCGCAGGGAACCAACAGAGATGGGAGGAAAACTATGACTCAAATCAATGGAGTGGACCAGAAGGAAGAAAGAAACAACCAACCAGAAAAGAAGGAAGAAACAACAATTCAAAAAAATGAGGAGAGGCTTAGGAACCTCCAGGACATCTTTAAATGTCTCAATATCCAAATTATAGGGGTACCAGAAGGGGAAGAGGAAGAGCAACAAGTGGAAAACTTATTTGAACAAATAATAAAGGAGAACTTCCCCAATCTGACAAAGGAAATAGACTTCCAGGAAGTCCAGGAAGCTCAGAGAGTCCCAAAGAAGGTGGACCCAAGGAGGAACACACCAAGGCACATCATCATTACATTAGCCAAGATTAAAATGAAGGAGAGAATTCTAGAAGCAGCAAGGGATAAGGGGACAATCACCTACAAAGGAGTTCCCATCATACTGTCAGCTGATTTCTCAAAAGAGACCTTACAGGCAGGAAGGGGCTGGAAAGAAGTATTCCAAGTCATGAAAGTCAAGGACCTCCATCCAAGATTGCTCTATCCAGTGAAGCTGTCATTTAGAATGGAAGGGAAGATAAAGTGCTTCTCAGATAAGGTCAAGTTAAAGGAGTTCATCATCACCAAGCCCTTATTATATGAAATGTTAAAGGGACTTATCTAAGAAAAAGAAGATGAAAAATGAACAGTAAAAAGACAGCAAACTCACAGGTATTAATAACCACACCTAAAACAAAAGCAAACTAAACAAACTAATAGAACAGGAACAGAACCACAGAAATGGAGATCACATGGAGGGTTAGCAACAGAGGAGTGGGAGGAGGAGAGAGGGGAAAAGGTACAGAGAATAAGTAGCATAGATGGTGGGTAGAAAATAGACAGGAGGAGGGCAAGAATAGTGTGGGAAACGTAGAAGCTAAAGAACTTATGACACATGGACATGAACCAAAGGGGGGGAATGTGGGTGGGAGGGGGTGTGCAGGGTGGAGGGGAATGATGAGGGAAAAATGGGACAACTGTAATAACATAATCAATAAAATATATTAAAAAAAAGAAAGGAAAGAGATTTCAGACTGTTGATGAGATTCAGGAAAGTAAGATGGGGCAATTGACGGCAACTGGGAGAACTGTGAGGTCCCAAGGTGCCTACTTTGAAGGGGACTGTGACGTCATTGTCCTGTGTACAATGTTCCTTGTATCTTCTTCAATAAACATCTCTTTTTCATATTACATGGCTGGATTCCTTCTGGACAGACCTTGTGTGTCCCTAAAATATTATCCCTAGGTCTCACAGGGGGTGTGCCATTTATGAAAATGCAAAATACATGCATACAAAACAACAACACGTATTTTACAAAAACACACTTAAGAGGAAGGGAACAAGCAGGGTGATAAAAGTAACTGAAAAAACAGGAGAAGGGCTTGGAAGAGACCAATCAGGGAAACTCGTGATGGGGCAGCGACAACGACGACAACAAAAGAGGCCCCACGACCGTCTCAAGGCCGCCCACCCTGGCACTGCCCTCCGAAATCGCCTTCGGAGGCTCCACCAGGAACGAACATTCAGAAACAACTGAGGGCAAACAGCCAAACGGGAAAACGGGGCACTAAGAAAAGGACTAGCTTGACATCGGAGTTTTCTTCAGCTCTAAATGCTCTGAGAAAACCAAAGAGACATCTACAGATTTTGAGGGAAAATATTTTGACAGAGATATAACACTGAGCTCAGTTTTTCGTATGTGACTGATTGCTCACATGTCCAGGTGGCCACAGGATTCAGGGAGGAAGACCTTGTTTGGACTTCCAAGGACTCAGAGGCATAACTACCTACTTACCCTTTTGAGGGATCTATGTATATATACTAAATAATGGAAATGCAAAGTTACAGGGATGGCTAAATAATGCCATCTTGATTCCAGCTCCAAGCGTCTGTTCAGAGCACTTGCTAAGAAGGGTTGTGACTTTCTGTCCATTCTCAGATGCAGGAGTACCTGGATTAATTAGTAACATTGCCCATAGGCCCCTGTTGTATATGCAGACCTCCCCACACCCACAGAGAAAAGACTGTGAAGGCCCAGGAAGCAAACACCAACTCCCCCTGGGGAGGTGGGATGGGGCCTGGATGCGTGGGAATGCTTTGAATACTTCTGTACTGTATGCATTTGTCATGAGTACACAGTACCTTCACGAAAACAATACATGGAATTATATATTTTAAATGTATGTATTTTTGTATATATATATTTTAAATATCTTTTTCTGTATTTGCATGCATTTTTAAATACATGCATATATTGTATTTATACCTTTGAAACAGCAATTCCAATTTTTAAAAAATCCTCACCTGAGGATATGTTTATTGATTTTGGAGAGAGAGGAAGAGAGAGAGAAAGAGAGAAACATCTATGTATGTGAGAGAGAAACACTGATCATACATGCCTCCCATACATGCCCTGACCAGGGATCGAAACCACAACCCTTTGGCATACAGGTGATGCTCCAATCAACTGAGCCACCAGGTCAGGGCGCAATTCCAATTTTGGATGTTTAATTAATAACACTAATCAAGATGTCAATTCTTCCCAACCTGATCTATGGATTCGATACAATCCAAATCAAAATCCCAACAAGTTATTTTACAGAGATCAACAAAACGATTCTAAAGTTTCTATGGCATGGCTGAAGACCCAGAAGAGTCCGCAGGGCTCTGAGGAAGAGCGAAGGTGGAGGACCCACCCTGCCCAACTCCGAGGCTCACCGCAAGACTTCAGAATCCAGTACGCACACACATTTGCACGTGGGCTTATCCGCAGTGCAATGTGCGTCTTAAATATGGTAACATAGTTACAATAAACATACCAACAAACACAAAACTCAAGTGACAAGACGGATGCAGGTCCGGAAGTGAGAGTCCGCCCTCCCAGACTATATTAGACACCACAGGAACAAGGACACATTTCCCTGAGGATGCTTCACCAGTTTCCTTCCCTGCTTTAAAGAACTTAACTAAATCAAACGATTTATTTGGATTTTACTTTCCCATTAATGTCTTCTTCCTGGTCCATGATCCCATCCAGGATATCATATTGCATTTAGTAGTCCTGTCCCGTTAGGCCCCTCTGGGAGATTCCTGCACTTTAAACAGCGCTAACCATTGGCCATTGGGCTGCATCCCTACCAAAGCCCCAGGGCCACCCATCCCCACCAGAGGCTGAGACACTCACCCCAGGGCCTGCCTTGATCTGCGGTTGGGAGCTGCACAGGTTTCTGTGTCTCCCTCCTCCTCTCACCGAGCACTGATGGTCTTTGCACTGGAGCTCTCCCCAGGGCTGTCGCCTGGGGCTGGGGCTGCAGAGCAGGTAACAGCCAGGCTGGTCTGGGAGCTCTGCTCGGAGCACACGCCCAGGCCTGGAGTCTTCTCTGCTCTTCTGGGGTGACTGACCTCTTGAATGAGTGGCCTCAGGTGACAAACAGGCTCCACCCAACTTTAGTAACTTGAAAGAACCAGGAGCCCAATGCTTTTTTTCTCACATGTTGGCCCCAAATACAGAGAAAACATCCAGACCCTCTTGCCAGCACAGGGGAATGGGCTTGAGAGAACCCTGGGTCTGGGGGTTGCAGCATGCGGGGGGCTACATGATGTGCCCTGTCCAGGCCTCTGTCTGCTGGTGTTATCAATATTTAACCACAGAGCAGGGAGCCAAGCCTGGCCTTTTACAGCCTGCTCTTTCTCACAGTGACAGTCATGGCCTTATATGAATTCCTCACAAGAAGCTATAAAAGACCTTTGGAGGGCCAGGGGTGGGGAAGGCCAGGCATATGAGGCTGTGTGAGTGACACAGAAAGGAGGAAGCAGGCCAGGGGGAACAGCACAGAGTAGGGAGTGCATGGTAGGGAAGCGGGAGTAAGATGCTCCCCCACCAGGCCAGGCCCATGCAATTCTGACCATCCGTGGGCTCTGGGCTTTTCCACCCACTGGCTCCTTGAATCTCCAACAGCCCTGGAGCTGGCTGGGCAAGGAGCGGGGTTCCCACTTCACATATGAGGTAACAGAAGTTGAGTAAGTTCAAGTGACAGGTGCAAGTTCAGCGTAGGTCGACAGTGTGGACAAGAGCATGGTGCAGAGGAAAGGAGGCCCAACGGGGAGCTTGGGGGCCTGCAGGGAACTCCAGCAACTCTTTATTTTGTAATTCATTCATTCATTCAATAAATATCATTTGAGTACCCGCTACACGGATGACATGGTAAACAAGACAGGCATGGACTCTGCTACCCTGGAGTTCACACCCTATGGGGGATAGACAGACAATAGAAAAGTTACCAAAAATATATATAAGATCCTTTCAGCTATTGTCAGTTTCTGTGAATAATTTAAAGAACATAATGATACAGAACAAGGTGGGGCCAGAGAGCTCTGACTGCCGTATTCCTATACTAAAAACTGGAGTTAACATGGAGTTAGCCACGGAAAGACCCAGGACAGAGGGTGCAAAAGCACTGAAGAAACGAGCTCAAGGAGTCTGAAAAATGAAAGGGAGGGCCCTGAAGGGCACAGTGGCTGAAGTGGGGTGAGGAGGGGCAGGGGCATAGAATGAAGTTGCAGAGTAGACAGAAGCAGAGCTTGCAGGACCTTGTAAAACAGGACGAGGAGTCGGGATGTAATGAGAAACCACTGGAGGGTTTAGGTGGGAAGTGACGTGATCTGACTGACATTTATCTAAGATCACTGGTCTGTTGGGAGGAGAGGGATGGGGAGACCTATTGGGAGGCTGTTGCGTTCAGCCACGTGAGAGAGAGGTAGCGGTGGTTTGGACCACAGTGTGGCTGTGGAGATGGTGAGAAGTGGTCAGATTCAGGGTGCATTTTGGAGAGAAAAGCTGCTGATCAATTTCAAGAGGCACTCAACACCCACTCTGTTAAGAGCCAAAGGAATTCAAAAGGTGACTATTGGCTTGTACGACTGGGAAGAGCCAGGTGGAGCTGACCTTAGGGAGAGCTGGAGCCGGGAGCCTGAAGATCCTTAGCTCTTTCTCTCTCTAGCTCTCCCCTGCTTCTCTCTGGATATCAGGCCCATCCCCAGAGACTAGCTGCTTCCAGAAGCTGGACCAGGCTGCAGGAAGTTCCAACTCACACCCTGACAGCTGGAGGAGAAGGGGTCCCTTCTCTCAACTCCAGTTTGGCAGCTTCTTAAAAAGGGCCCTCCTTGTCCTGACCTGGGTCATGTCCCCAAGTTTTGGATCAATCGTTTTAGCCAAGGCCAAGGTGCCATGGATGACCAGCTCAAACCTCCTGCCCATCAGGTAACCAGGAGAGAAAGGCTGGGAGCTGGACAGCCATTCCAGGGTGGATCCCTGAAGTGACCCTTGACCAGAAGTTTCCCTATCTGCCTTGGAGGAGAATCATGGGGAGCCCGTGCCCCCTCCCCCCCAGGTCTTCCACTCCGCTGCCTGTCTTTTTTATTCCCCCTCTCACCCCAGTTCTCCCTGCTATAGCTTATCTAATCACTATTCTTCTGTGCCTGCTCTGTGCCGGGCATTATGCTAGTGACGGCCAGTCACAGACACTGCCCCTGACCTCATGGAGATTTCAGTCTAGGGGGGAGACAGACAGGTGGTCACACCAGGGACCCCGTAATCGCGACTGCGGTGTGACAAGTGCTTGAAGGAATCGTACGCACCCACCAAGCTCTCCCTCCCTCATAGTTTCAAATATCACTTCTGGACAAGCCAATTCTGCCTTAGAATCTCCTTTCCTTGTGTCTCCAGTCCCTTGTCCTGCTGCCTGGAAGATGGTGGGCAATTAGCAGTGCGGTGCAGTGCGGTGGAAAGGGCTTTTGGCTTTTCGGTGCTATTCTAATATCTGCCGTCTCAATATCTTCATAATTCTTCCAGCCTCAGCTTACATGTCATCTTGTCAGGGAAACTTTTCACATTGACTAAAAATTGTGTTTGGCTCTGGGTCACAGAGACCCAGTTTGAATGATTTAAACACATAAGGGTATATGTTCTCATACAGGAATTTCTGAAGTAACCAGTTACTGATGCCTAAACCTCAAGGAAATCAGGGCTGAGATTTCTGAGTTTCCCTCATGGCCTCAAGGTGGCTGATGCAGCCCTAGCCACTATGCCCAAGTTCCAAGCAGAAAAAAGGGAAAAGCTAAAAAGGACCACAAAATGGACGATAGGATATAATAGACAAATAATCTCCCAGGGGGTGAATCCAGAAACACAGAGAGAACTATGGACGAGGGCTGACAGCCCCAAAGGCTTCACGGCAGCAGAGACTGTTCTGTCTAAGTCAGCCTGTTCTGCTCCCGGGGGTGGGGGGTGGGGGCATCCACCGTCAGCTGGCACCATCAGGGTGGGCATACCTTGGCTAGCTGTTCGTTCTTTTCTTGACTTCAATAAGCATCACTTACACTCAGAAACCAATTTAATGACTTAACTTGAACAATAATTCTGTCAAGTTTCTGGTAGCACATTCTCTTCTTGGTAGAGAAAACTTCATGGAAAATAAAATTAAATCTAAAAGTGATGATGTAAGGAAAGGTAACACGCAGGAGCAGAGATACATGTACAAGGACATCCACTGCAACTTTAAGATGGTAAAAAAAAAAAAAAACAACAACTAAATGTTCAAGAACAGGGAGGTGTTGGTTTATGGTACCAATGGAACAGCATATTTCTTTTAGGGGCCAATTTTTATATTAAACCCAGAAGAGAAAACGTAGAGTAGAATTAGCGAGGGCATTTTTGAAAATGTAGGGCAATTCAGTCCAAAATTATCGGTGCTTCAGCACCCGGCTGATGTCTCCATCTGCAATAGGGCAGCTGAGAGGAAGGGTGGGTGTCCAGTGGGAAGCCATCTACACACTGAAGTGAAATGATCTGAACGAACAAATGCTCTTTCTGATTTACTTATTTGTTTATTTATTAGAGGGAAGGCAAAGGCAGGGAGAATGAGAGGGAGAGAAACACCAGCGTGCGAGAGATACATCAATCAGTTGCCTCTCACCCACCCTCAGCTGGGGACCTGGCCAGCAACCCAGGCACATGCCCCTGATCAGGAATTGAACCAGTGACCTTTAGGTTCACAGGCCAGTGCTCAGTCCACTGAGTCACATCAGCCAGGGTGAAATGCTCTTTCCACAGACATGTTTTGCTAGAAGCATTTTGGGAACATTTGCAAAGTATTGGAAGTTTGGGCGGAAACCGATGAGAAGCATGACGTAACGCATGTACTTTCTCCGTGGAAGGTCGTTCTGCAGCCGCCACCTTCACCCCTTTCATCTCACCTGTGTGTCCTGTGAGACTTCCCGTGTCACTGGCCCTGTTTTAGAAAGCTTAATTCTTTGGATGTCTTTGACCCCTTGTTTCTGGTTACACTATAACTAAATATCTTCTTTAGTCCCTGAATAAATCAAAGTCCAACAGCAGAATAAAATCAAAGTGCTCAGCCTTTTGTTTTAATTATAGGAGGTACTTGAAGCTTAATCATTCCCATAAACCGCACTCTGAATAGCCTCCTCTGGAAGAGAACTTGCTCAGTGTGTTTGAGGAATGTCAAAGAGCTTGGTAAGTCAGGCTTGGATATTACTTTGCTGAATGTCATTTCTCCCAGCTTTCACAAGCAAGCCAACATTCTTTAGGGGAACAGAGGGGACATACAGTCAGCCCCAGTATTAAAGAAAACACTTCAGACAGTTCAGTTAGGACTATTCATTAGTCAGAGTTATATTACAATCTTGCTGTAAGGGCAAAGGCCCCTGGTAGTCCCACCTTAGCAATTCACTTTTGGTGAATGGTTAGATAATAGTGATTCAGTCTAGATTTTTTTAAAAAGAAAAGAATGTTTGATTGAAAGGTCACCGAGACTATTGGCTGATGTCAGTTGGGTGAGTGGGCGATTAGTTTTCCAGAACAAGTCTTAATCCTCTTAAAGTTTATCAGAAAAGTTTCTAAGCATTTCTACAAGAGTGATAATTTCTTTCCAGAAGGAGGTTATGAATTCAATCATTTAAGAAGGAAAAAAGTTCTGTTCTGCATCAGATTTGGGACAATTGTTCTTTCTTTTTTAAAAAATTTTCAACTACAGTTGACATTCAATATTATATTAGTTTCAGGTGTACAACATAGTGGTTAGACATTTATGTAACTTCCAAAAGGATCCCCTGATAAATCTGGTACCCACCTGGCACCACACACAGTTACTACAATATTATTGACTATACTCCTGAAACTGTACTTGACCTCCCCATGATTGTTTTGTAACTGCCAATTTGTACTTCCTAATCCCTTTACCTTTTTCACCTGGGCCCCCAAGCCCCCTCTCATCTGGCAACCATCAATTTGTTCTTTGTGTCTATGAATCTGTTTCTGTTTTGTTTGTTTGTTTGTTTGTTTTTTATTCCATGTATGAGAGCATATGTATTGGGCAATTTTTCTTTTAAAGTCCCTCCTTTTGGCTCAAATAATTTTTGCAGACCTGTTTTGGTTTAAAAAAGGAAATCTCTTTACATTATTCAATTTCTTGCCTAGTTGATCACTTTTTACATTTTTTTCACAAATGGAGGCAAGTGGGCATACAAAACATACACAATCGCTGTTGCCAGAAGTGTTTGTACCCATATTGGTATTATTCCTCTGTTAAATAAAAGCCTTCATGGCCAAAAATTTTCTGAAAGAAGGGCTTATTGGGCCATATGCTAGCCAGAAAAAGGACTAGGTCCTGAGACATACTGTCTAAACCACCAGAAGCAGGGTTGGATGGAGGGGACAGACATATCCATCATCGTGGAGCTGACAGGGCTCTTCGAAAGGTGAAGCAGGCTGGTTCTAGGATAGGAATGACAAGGAGACATTTCTGAGACGTCTTGAGAGAAATCACAGCAGGCTGGAGGGTGAAAGGGAGAGACCAGAGGTTCGCAGGTAAACAACTAACTGCAGGGCAAAACCAACAAAAGACCGCTTACATTACTGACGTTTAAACTTTGAATTAACTTTCAGGTGGCTATTTCTGCAGTTATCTAAAGAGAATAGCCAGTAGCCACTGACCCCCAGGAGCCTCTACTTCTTGCTTGCACATGAACTTTCCAGACTGCTGCCCATGACCAATCCTAAAGAACAAACACTTTTTCCTTGGATTCTGCACCTCTCACAGAACTAGCACCACTTCACCTTCTCCCACCCCCTTTATCCATTGCCAGTGTGGATTCTCTCAAAAACAATTTACGTCATTCTCCCCCATCTGATTATAGAGAGGCTGTCAACCCCAGGAAAGCGGACATGCTGCTTTCTCTATCTAGTCCTGCTGCTGGTGCTTTAGACTTTGTGCCCCAGCATCTGGTCCTTTTCTGGCTAGCATTTGGTTCAATAAATCTTTTCTTTTTAAAAAGCGTTTGGTCATGAGAGTATTTTGTTTAACAGGTGCATAGTGCATGAGAAAGAAATGTTTATGTTCTGGATTCATTGTGGACAATATGTATCTTTCCTTTGATTGTGGGCAATATTTAAATTTCCCTTGGCTTATTAGGTTGACAGTCAGCAACAAAGAGATAGCTCCTTATCCCTAAGCTGCTTCTCAGTGTTGTAGTCTCACATCTTGCTTCCTGCAGATGTCATGTGACCTCTGCGGTCTCTCTCCTCAAGGACAGACAGACACCCAGTCCCGCTGGCTCACGCTGCTGCTTTAGCGCTCCCAGTCTCCTGGTGGGGAGGAGTCTGTTGCATAGAACAGCCTCGTTAGTATTTCTCCATCATCTGTGGGGCATGGGGCTTGGCCAGCGTGTCCCGGTCTGTCCCCAGCGGGTGGCCTTGCAGCCCCAGGCCTGCTTTACAGAGAGGCTGGACAGATTTGGGAGTGACATCTCCTACTGAGATCACAAAGGACAGTAACAATACAGATGGCCTAATCAGAATCAAAAGCGCTGCTGCTTTGTGTTATCCGGCCCTAACCCCGTCAGAGTAAAAATGTTGGTGAGCAGCGCCCCCTCGCGGACTTCTCCTGAAACCACAGTCAGGAGATGGCAGTACTTACAGTCCATGGAACTTCTCACCAAAGGCTGCATCCCTGAAGACTCTGCTGGACTGAGCCCCTAGGTTCAGTTTCTGCTCCTGACATTGGTCCAATGCATGCGTATGGCAGACCTTCCTCTGGTCAAATGTGGCATTGTTTCCCAGGCCATATTCAGTTCTTGTGGATTCAGGCATCCGCCACCTTACCAACCGGAGCTCTGACCATTTTCCTCCTCATGCCCCTGCTCCATCTTTCTCAAGGCTCTGGCTGCTCCTCCTTTTTGACTCTTAAAGCCAAAGGGCTGATCTCTCTCTCTCTCTCTCTCTCTCTCTCTCTCTCTCTCTCTCTCTCTCTCACACACACACACACACACACACACACACACACACACTTAATATGGCAAGTCTCCCCACTCCTCAGAAATCATACACACATAGTTATGGTCAGGGTCAGACAACGAAGAACACGGAGGGGAGCTGTTTCCTGCTTCCTCCCACTCCCGGGTCAGCTTTTTTACACCCACAGCCGGCCCTGTCCTGGAGGCCAATCCCATGTTCTAGATTTCTACCAAGTCTCTATTTGCCTGTCTCACCACTTCCATTTCAAAGCATACAAAGCTGAAACGTCATCATGGTCACCACCAAGCAAGTCATTCTCTGTCAATGACACTGCTCTTGTCTTGCCACTCAGACTCAGAATGTGGAGTAATAGCATTGATTTAATGTGCACACATTCTCCAGTCATCAGGGGAGAGAAACTTGTGGAAACTGGAGCATCAGCCAAATTAGCATTGTCTTGGGTGTGCTTTCTGGATGCCTAAATTTATTACCTAAAACTCCTTGCCATTAGGCATTCTCATCTTCTCTGTGTGCTTTATACTAATTCCAGCTGTGGATTTGTCTGGGCTTGGAAATGGACACTCCTCCCCAACCCCATGCTTCTCTAGCTTAATACCAAGAGTTTCAGAATAATTTCCATTTTATCATCCTTGGAAAACTTCAATCGTTACAATAATATTATTTTCAATAAAATAGAAGTCTGCTGCAAATCAAAATTAGATGTCAATGGCAGGCAGCAGCTGTGTGTGGACGATGTCGGCCCCTTAGACTGAGGAGTCACCATGTAGTCGGCAGAGGGCGCTGTGAAAAGTTCGAAGCAGCTCGCGGGGACCGCTGCTGAAAATTGAACGTAGCAACAATACAGGCTCTCTAACTCAAGGAGAGAAATGACATTAACACAAATAAAGAGCCACAGTTTAGACAGCAGCCGAGTTCTAAGGTGAAAACCCAAATGAATATTTCGATTGTATTTGTAGCTCCTGCTGTATGGGAAAAGACCATTTTTTAATATATTAGAATCCTATTCCACTTAGCCGAAGAGAGGGTACTGAAAGAGAACTCAATTGAAAGAGTAAAAGGTTTGGGGCCCCACCTCACTCTCCTTCTCATATATGATCAGATGAGAAGAATCACTGAAAATACAATCTCTCCCTTCCTCTTTGCCCCTCTCTTTCTATTCAAGTTACAAGTGAATTTGTCAATGTCTGTGCATACATTAGACAACTTTTCATAACTGCAAACTGTGTGACAAGCAAAAGTCCCCACAGAACATCAAGGGGATGCATGCGGAAAGACATAAAATGCATACAGGCAAGAGCTCAGGGGAGGATGTCTGAACTTGGTTTTGAAGAATGGATAGCACTTAGAAAGCAAGGGAGGTGGGGAGGGCATCTCGGAAGAACAGCATGAGCAAAGATATGGAAGCAGGGATGTGCAAAGCTCATAATTTAGGAAACAGGACTGGTCCAGGGTCACTGGGTCTAAGCCTGTGTGATGGGGAAAGTTGGTGAGAATGATTAGAAAGGAATCTGGTCTTCTCTCTATAGTCAGGATGTGTGACCACATTCAAGGAGGCCACTGCATGGGCCCCAGGAATACAGAATCTAATCACTACAGGTCCTTAGAGGTCTCCTAAGAACACCTCCCGCTCCCCCCGCCCCATTTTCCCTAAGAATCTCCTATATGGTGTCCTTCTGTGCGTTTGATTCGCCAGAGTGACTATGAGAGCAAGTAATTGAGCCACATTTTCCACATGTGCAAAATGGGGACACTGACTTTCAGAGTACATAGGATTGCTGCGAATGATTAGGATCACGCTTTGGAGCTACATGTGCTAGCTGTGCGGACCTTAGAATTACTTAACTTTATGGAGGCTCAGATTCTATCCAGTAAAATGGTTGGAATAATATCTAATGGGTATGGTTGATATGAGGATTAAGAGACTAATCAAAATACTTAGTCAAAGTGCGGCATAGAGTAAATACGCAGTGAATATTAGGTATCATGGCTGAGAAAATGACACAGCATTACGGAAATAAAAGATTTCATTGTCTGAAACACATGATTTGTACTCAGAAGAGTTCTTTCGGGAGATTAGGTAAATCGTGCAAATAAATGCAACAAAAATCACGTGGACTCTTAAAACCCGCAAATTTCTTCACCATCTCCAACAAGACTGGCCACGCCTCCAGTCAGACAGACCCCGCCCATGGGGTTTCCTCCCCACCGCTCCCAGGTCCCGCCCCGCGAACCTAGCTCGCCCCCTGTCACCGTGACGCGCCTGCGCAGGGTAGGCCGCTCGCGGAAGCAATGAGGGTGTTAGTGAGGCGCTGCTGGGGACCCTTGCCAGGCGGTGGCGGCGCTGGCCGAAGGCCGAGCCCCCAATGGCGAGCGCTGGCCAGGCTCTGCGGGTCCCCTGGCGTGGAGGACGGCCGGGGCGCCCGAGTCCGCGAGAAGCCGCCCTGGCGGGTGCTCTTTTTCGGCACGGACCAATTCGCCCGCGAGGCGCTACGGGCGCTGCACGCCGCCAGGTACCGGGGCCGGGGTTTAGGGGTCCCGGCTGCAGAGGGCGCCGATGTCCAGCCTTTGCGGCCGGTCCCAACTGTTTGGGCTCCCTTGGGGGAAAGCAGTGGCGCCGGAGTTGGTTGGGCCCAGATCTCGTCGAATCCGGGCGCCCGGAAGGTGCGCCGCCCAGGACTGTCCTGTCTACACCCCACACTCCAGTCCCCGTCCGTTCGCTCTCCGAGCGCTGCCCGGCGCCCCGCGGTGCCGTGCCCGTGCTAGCCGCTTTGCGGGCCTCACTTCCGTCCAGTCCTACCGCCTCCCAGTCCGTTTACGTGTAACGAAAGTGGAGCTCAGAGCGAGGTTAAGCGATTGCCCAAGGTCATCAGCTGAAGTGATTGGAACTAAAATGGGGTCTGACTTTAAAGTCCTTCCCTTTCTACTTCCTCGGATTCACCCAATTTGTACCCTCGGATCCCTTGAGCTTCGTAACAGGCGCAGGCCTCCCCTTGCACACCCGTGTCTTATTCCGTCGCTCGCCATCTGCTCCCAGTGTACAACCAGACCTAGTTTTCTGAGGCTGAAATGAGGACGTAGTCCAAAAAACGAACTGTTTTCAAATGAATAAATTTATAAATCAGAACTCTTAGGTATACATTTAGTATTTCTAAAATTTAACAAATCTTGTTTACTGGAAAAAAATTATTTGCGATCCATCCTGTCCTGAAAGCCCGTGATATGTGGTGGCTGTACCCGTATACACTGCTCTGCCTTCTTTCCCCCTACCTCCATTTCATATTTCCCAACTTCTTTTTTTTCGGCTGCATCCCACCCACCACCCCCACTCATTTCTGTCTTCTCACTCGTCAAGTCTCCCCTACAAATACTGTACCTCACAGCAGCCCCTCATATTGACTTCCTTCTCAACCCCTTTGTATTATATTCCTCCCTCCACACACTGTGGTGCATACACACATCGTGAAACACTCCCTTCCTACGTGGTGCTGCCTTTGCACACCCTCCATAACACCCTGTCCGCAGGCTACTTTGCCCATATTGCCTCCCACAGCTCTCACTGCATGTGTCCTCCTCACCCTGCTGCTGATGCTCCACTTGGAGGACTTGTAGGGCACTCCTATGTGCTCCTTTTCTCCTAACTGCTCAACATGGGATGCAATACCTGCTAAATAAAGAAATGAACAGCCCCCTGGGAGATGGAATACCATACAGCAAGTAAAAAGAACGAGGTAGTGCAGCATGTACTGTCATGGAATGATGCCCATGGAACACATTTTCCCCCCAAATGTTTATTGTTTGAGTAACACACGGTTATGTACAAAATTCAAAATTTTTAAAGGATATGCAGTGAAGGGTGAGTTCCTCCCACTTCTGTCTTCCAGCTCCCAGTTGCTCTCCTCAGGGACAGCCACTGTTTTTAGTTTCTTGTTCCAGAAATGTTTGTTGCATATCCAAGCATATGTATAATTAACTTGTTTTTTCAAAAGACTCCCATAATAGCATATATAGTGTTAAGAGGGGAGAAAAACAAAAACAAAATACAGAGTAGTATACATAATATCCCAGTTGTATAAATGTCTGTATTGTATGTGTTTCTGTCTGCAAAAGACATGTCTAGAGCCATGCTGTCTCAACAGTAACCACTAGCCCCCTGCAGCTCTTTAAAATAATTAAAATTAAATAAAAATAAAAACTTAGTGGCTTTGTGAATTTGATCATAGAAATACTGTAGAAGTGTGTGAACTAGTTTAGCTTTGAGCTGTCATCTTAACACTGTCACATTTTCTTCCAATCTTCACAACTTAAGGGAAAACAAAGAAGAAGAGTTAATTGAAAAATTGGAGGTGGTCACCGTGCCTTCCCCATCCCCAAAAGGACTGCCAGTGAAGCAATATGCGGTCCAGTCTCAGCTGCCCGTGTACGAGTGGCCCAATGTGGGATCCGGAGAATTTGACGTTGGAGTGGTCGCTTCATTTGGCCGACTTTTGAGTGAGGCTCTTATTCTTAAATTTCCCTAGTAAGTCTTATTTATAAGGAAATACAGTACAGAAACCTTGGTCTTTATATATGGAGCTGGTATTTATAAGATGCAATGACTTGAACTGTAATTCTGCTCTCTTTAGTATTTTCTCTTAAAATAAAAAATTTTATTAGTGGTATGAATTATTAAAATGTATCATGTTCTTTATCATTATCTATGGGCTTTTACCCACCCTCATTTAAATGCCATGTATATGCTGACAACTCCCCAATTTGTCCCTCCAGTTCAGCTCTCTCCCGGAACTCCTGGCCCCTGATACCCACTGTCTCCTCCACAGCCCTGTCTGGATGCCTAGTAGACATCCAGCATTTAGAGGTCCAGAACTGTATTCCTGAACTTTCCCCCAATTCTGCCCCTCCCCCAAATCTCCATCTCCACAGATGGCACCTCCAGCCTTCTAGTTGCTTGGTCCTCAAACCTTGGAGTCACTTTTGATTCGTCATCTCATACCATGCATACTGTCCATCCGGAAATTCAGTTAGCTCTGTCTAGAATCTGACTGTTTCCCATTACTTCCACCGCTGCCACTCTCACCTGTCAGTAGCTTCCTAACTGGTCTCTACTTTCATCTTTGGTCCTCTCAGTCTTTACCAGTGTGGCAGCCAAAGTGACCCTTTTAAAGTATAAGTCAGATCAATCACTCTGGTCATTTTCCATCTCACTCAAAACAAAAGTTGAAGTCTGTATATTGGCCACGAGGACCTGCCCACTCGTTTGGTCTCCTGCTGGCTCTGGCCCGATCCCCTAGTACTATTCCTCAGGTTCACACCATTCCAGCGCACTAGCCTCCCAGCTGTGCCTCGATCTTGCCATCATTTACCTTCTTCAGAAGCTTTGAACTTAGGGTTCCCTCAGCCTGGAAAGCTTTTCCCCCATACATCTGCTTGGCTATTCATTTACATCCTTATGTTTTTGCCCACTAGCTCCTTACTGATAAAACCTTCTCTGACCACTATTAGAATTGTAATCTCCTACCCAATAGTCCTGGCCCTTTCTCTGCTTTATTCTTGTCCACAGCCCTTAGCACCAGCTGAACAACTTTTTACCTATTTTATTTTTTAACACTCATCTCCCACTCTTTGCACATAAGCTCCCTGAGGGCAGAAGTTTTTTTGTTTGGTTCACTGTTGCTCATATCCCCAGGATCTTAGACCATTGCCAGCATGTGGATTGTGCTCAGCTAATACTTGAATGAGTGAGACTGAGCTGAACAGTGGAACTGAGAATATAAGACTCTCTCATATACGCACACTCTCAGGTGCATGCCCATGCTGATGGAGACCTCCTTAAACTAATGACAGATCAGTACATTATTTAAGTTGCTCATTAATGGGTGATGGGTGTGTTGGGATAAACAGTGAAGGTGACAGGGATTCACAAGAAGCTTGTTTAGGCATTCTATATGTGAACTAAGAGAAGTGAGGATGCTGATGTAACTGAACTGTAAATACGACTCACATCCTCCATGCGGTGCCCGCATAATAGGGTTTGGGGTGGTTTTCATACAGTAAAAAAATGTTTTTTCTGTTTTTATTTTAAAAACTCCTAGATGTTGCGAGCTGCTGTGCGGCATCTTTGGAACAGTGAGTGGTGGCTCTTGCTCTGTTTCTAGTTAAGTTTCATTGGTCTCGTGGTAAGAGGGGGAACCTAGCTTTTCTGATGTACAGACCAGATTTAACTGTCAGTTTTTCAGATTTTCTGGGAAAGCTTAGTGATGAAGAGTGGGATATTAGTTTAGGTAGCAGCACTAAGTAGTGCAGCCCATTGCATACTAATTTCTGCCTTTTCTGACTCAGTGGCGTATTGAACGTCCATCCCAGCTGCCTCCCGAGGTGGCGCGGCCCAGCCCCTATAATCCACACCGTGCTTCACGGGGACACAGTTACTGGAGTAACGATTATGCAGATCAGACCTAAAAGGTAGAGCTTATTTTCTCTTCTTGAGATTCTTATAGTGATTTTGAATGTTGACATTAGACTGTTTGGGGGAGTGTAATTTCTTAAATTCCAGAGTTCTTCCTTTGCTTTTGTCCTCTTTCCATTTTTCCCTGCTTTCTGACATAAGCCACGTGTGTTTTAATGTTTATGCAGTATCTCCTTAAAACTTTTGTGAAGCTTTTAACTTACTAATTGAAATAAATTGTATTATTAACAACTGGATTTTTATAGACTATATTAGGTAAATGAGAGATGGATTTCTGTGTGTTAGTTGTTACAAATCTCATCCTCCTGGCCTTGGCTTCAGTAGTCAAACTATGGTCTAAAAACTTTTGGAACCTGACATAAGAATATATTGTATACCTTCCTGGCTGATATAGCTCAGTGAATTGAGTGCTGGCTTGTGAACCAAAAGGTTACCGGTTCAATTCCCAGTCAGGGCACATGCTTGGGTTGCGGGACAGGGGCGCATAAGAGGCAACCACACACTGATGTTTCTGTCCCTCTCTTCTCCCTCCTTTCCCCTCTACCTAAAAATAAATCAATAAAATCTTTTTTAAAAAGAATATATTGTATACAATAATTGTCTTAAACATTTAATTTTTGTTACACCTATCATCTAAGGAGCAATTATTTAAAATTGCTTCAGAAATGTATTAAGCCTTTGCCAGTTGTCACCTGATGTTCCCATTGAAAAGAATAGTTCATGAGTTCACAAAAACAACTCAGTATCTGGGATTTGCTTTAATTTACTTCAGAAAAAAGAGGGTCAGCTAGATGAAACAAGAGTGGCAAAACTTTGATAATTCTTAAGTTTGGGTAATGAATATATGGTGATTCATTAGACTGTTCACTGTTTTTCTGAATGTTTGTAATTTTTCATAATAAACATTTTATCAAAGCTCGTAGGTTAAAAATAGAATTAACAGAATTACAGAGTTAAATATAAATATTCAGAGCAAAACATATTTCTAGGAAAGGCTAATGGCCAGTATTTACAGAGCTTGGTGTAAAATATAGGACTTGGGGAATACAAATACTTGTACCTACTTACAAACAGCAATGATTATAATCCATGCAAAACTCTTGTCCTTTGAGATGGGAAATATACAGTAGAAAGAACTAATTGAAGCCCTGACTGTTGTGGCTCAGTGGGTTGGGCGTTGTCCCACAAACCAAAAGGTCACTGATTGGATTCCCAGTCAGGGCACTGCCTGCATTATGGGTTGCATCCCAGGCTGTGGGCATGTGAGAGGCAACCAATCGATGTTTCTCTCGCGTATTGATGTTTCTCTCCCTGTTGTTTCTCTCCCTCTCCTCCCCTCTCTCTAAAAATAAATAAATAAAATCTTTTTTTAAAAAGAAAAATTATTAATTTCCTAATTGTACTTCCTTGAAAAAGAAATTCCTTGCTCTATGCTTTCAGTATACAAATAGGGATTTTTTTCATACTATTTATTACTAATGGTAGAATAACCTATAATTGCAATGAAATCCCTGATATGCAACTTTATATTTTTTTCCTTTAGGAAAAAATAAATTTAAAATCTAAATACAGGCCAGATTTTACTCACCCTTCTTTGAAATTGACACTTATCCCTTGCTAATTAATGGCAAGCAGTCAAATTTGTGGCCAAGGGTAAACTATCCTTGTAATACGTAAACACTCGCGTCGACAGACATTTTGATTGTAAGAAACTGTCAGTAATCATGTTGTTGATTTTTTTTGTTTTTTGGCAGATTTGATGTGGGCCCAATACTCAAACAGGACACCATTCCTGTGCCCCCCAAGAGCACCGCAAAGGACTTGGAAGCGGTGCTGTCCAGACTGGGTGCCGACATGGTACAGTTCCCTGGTGTCCCACGGCCTTTCGTCACTCAGTGCATCTCCCAAGTGGTGATGATGAAAAGACCAATTTGATGATATGTAATTTTAAGGGTTTTTTTTTAAGAGTGATTTCTATCCCTGACTTCCTAAAAATTAGCGTGGCATTTGCAATCTCTTGTAAGTCTTTGAGAATTTACACAGAGTGGGTACTTCATAAAGGTTTTCAACTGAAACCCGGGGCCTTATATGGGCCTTGTTTTACAGCGAGGCTTTAGCCTGGCGGTTTTTGACCTCTTCCATTCATGGCACACCTGAACTCATTACAAAAACTCTCTGCCACCCCCAAAATTAGACTTTTTTTGCCAATTTGACAAAAAATAGGCATGATTTTGATTCATTCACACCAGAAAGCTATTGTTGTGTCGGCCATTGTCTTTTTAATTTTTTTATGTTTTTAACAGTCTAAGGGAAAAGAGGTCAGTGCCCCTGACTAAATAGTCAGGTACTGCACGCTTTAAAAATTCCTGCAGCACACCGGTTGCAAATCGCTGCTTTAGACTATTCTTCCCAATTTTACTCTCCTCAGTCACTTAGACATTCTTTTCATCCCTGTCAGACTGAACCACCTGCATTTCCCAAGTGACGTGTAGCTTTCCTCCAGGCCCTTCTGCGCCTGTGTCCCGGTCATTTGCGTCCGTGTGCACTGGAATTCTGCTGACCCCAGCTGTAAATGTACTCTGGGGCTTTGCATAGCTCATTGAACCTGTGTACGGTAGGGTCTGAGTACTTGCTTAATGACCAAATTAATCATTTTCATATGAACTAGTTCATTTTTTGTAGAGGAAAACTTTCCCCCCAACTATTTGTATAGATGGTGCTTCCTGTTCCAGGCACCCACCTCAGGAATGCTGTTATAGTGGTCGTTCATTGAGCCCTGGCTTGTGTACCCGGACTGCCCTAGATACTGTATAGACTTGTTTTTTACTTTCCCAACAAGCCTTGGAGGTAGCTCTTGCTGTTGACCGTTTTACAGATGATGATGTTGAAGGCCACAGACAAAATAACTTTTCCACAATGACACAGCTAGTAGGTAGTGGAACTGGGGTTTGAATACAGAACTGTATGATTCCAGAATACACTCTACCGCTGTGAGGCTCCACTGCCTTCCCCACTGCAGGGTGAGGGTGTGCATAATGGAGCATAGTCTGTCCTGACACCAAAAGCTTGTACAGACAGGCAGAGCTCAGGATTCGCCAGGAACAAACCAATGACCTGCACTGTGTGGAGAGCGTCATCTCTACTGCAGCCCCGCCCAGTAGACACACATGCTTTAAAGCTCAACCCAGCTTACTACCTTCCCTGTCACACAGCTCTTTTGAAGCTGTCCATAACTTCATGATCCTGACTTGTTATGGATTTCTGCTTTTGTTCTTGTCATCTTAAACATATTGCTCTCCTTTTTTAGCTTATTTCAGTTTTGAAAAATTTGCCTGAAAGTTTGAGCCATGGAAGACAGCAGCCAACTGAAGGGGTGACCCACGGTGAGTGAAGGCTGCCCAGACTCTTGCCTCTCCCAGAGGCTGGTTCATCTCGGTGGCATCCGAATGGTCTGACTTCTTCATTGGCGCCTTTCCCTTTGTTTTGACTAAAGGTTGAATGCCCACTTGTATGTCCTTTTCTAATGAATGGTTGGCAGGCTCACCCTCTCCCTCTTAACATGCAGCCTCTTGAAAGATTGGAAATTTTTTCCCTACTCTTTCTGTTGATTAGATTCAGGCTTAAAGTTTTTGGAAAGAATATTTTGTAGATGATATTATGTTTCAGTGATATTTGTTTCAGTTCATTTTTAATTTTAAGGATTGCTTTTTGAAATTTATGGCTTAATTTTATTTTTTTAGTGTGCAAAACATTTACATGATTTGAAAGTTAAAACTATTTAAGAGGATATACTCAGAATAGCCTTGCTTCTGTCCCTTCTAGACCTTAGGATGGTCACATTAATAAGCCGTAATACCAGGTTGCATTAAGGCTAGTGAAGCTAAGTTTGATCACTTGGTTGAAGTGGATTTTTTTCAGTGTAAAAATGTGTTTCTCCACTTGCAATTAGCATGTAATCTGTGGGGTGATACTCTGGTGCCATGCAAAAAATCCTGTTTCCTAACAATTTTTCACATAACAATTTTAGCATGGATTGATGCTCCTTCCCTAAATTAATTATTTCATTAGGGACTGCAAAAGGAGTTTTCCAACTCCTTTTACATTTATGTTTTTTAAAATTGTATTTATTTGTTTTTAGAGAGAGGAAGGGAGAGAGAGAAGGAGAGAAACATCAGTGTGTGGATGCCTCTCATGCATCCCCTGCTGGAGACCTGGCCCGTAACACAAGTCTGTGCCCTGACTGGGAATCGAACCAATGACCCTTTGGTTCGCAGGCCAGCACTCAATCCACTGAGCCACACCAGCTGGGGCCAACTCCTTTTACATTTGATAGTTGGCATTGTTCTATAAAGAAGTGCTTTTCCTTATTAATTGGGGGTGGATTTTAGTTCATCCTAAAATAGGATAAATGCTCAATTTTTTTCTCTGTCAGTTTGTAGAGTCAGGAGATGGTGCCATAATTACCTTCAGTTTTGGTGGCAAATGAGGTTTTTAAAAATTATATTTGGCTCATGGATCTTCCTTTATCGGGCTTTACAGTTCATTACATTCATAATTCTTTGTGCTGCTCAGGTTGCCACAAATTGGCCAGTGGGAGCCTCTTAATATTGGCTCCCACGTCCTTTTGACACCTCCCCACCCCACCCCCGGAATGAATTTTTGAGTGCTTCCTGAATTTTGTCACAAGATGTCCCAGGATTGCCTTATAAATTCTCTGTCACACATTGTTCATTTGAGTGGGGGGCGGTATTTAGAAACAACCTGGTACAATAGTGTGCTCCAAGAAGAGGTGTCAGGGGACAAGGGAGGCATTATAGCTTTACAAATATTTGAGTTCATATTGTTTTTTGATTCAAATTTTAAGTTACAACCCATCCTCAGAGTGAGAGAGAGAAAAGGAAGAGTTTCAGTCAACTGGGAAAAAAGCCTCTTCCCTGTCAATGGCCATGACTGGCATTTGGGTTTGCTGCTAGAGAGTCCTGCTGACCCCAGAGCCATCCCACCCTCCTGTTTGACCCCGTTACTTAAGCAGAGGCCCACTGGTTACCCGCAGGGTCTTTGAGGAAAGAGCAAATCAAGGAATATGTCACTGCATAGAATGTGACCCTCACATGACACTAAGTTTCGGTGGGCCCTGTCTCAGCAATATCAGTGACTTTCACATCTGCCTCCCCAGCCTCATCTCCCCACCTATGAAAGTTCAGAACTGTAGGGAAAGAGATGAGAAGAAGATGTAGGCACCTCACCACCCTTGGCAGAACCTGCAAGGCCACCCGCTCATCCATCACTGCCAGTCCCTGGGCTTCTCAGAACAGTGACTTGAACCATTTAAAGAAATGTTTTAAAAGAATCTGGAGTTTTCCACCAGGTGAACTAAGGGAATACTTGGGCAAGAAAAAAACGTACATTACAAGGAAATCCTTCTGAACAAAATGGCTGTCTTTACTTACTCTTTTTAAGCAAAAACTATTTCCAGATTTTTTAGTGTCAAAACTGTAACAAAGTGTCTCCTGATTTCCCCCCAATGTATTAGCAAGTGCTGTGACCCTAATGTAGGTGTTTCTTCTCCCAACTCTGTTGGAGGAGAGGTGGTTTTAGGGACTGACTGGGGAATGGGTTTTGTCCCACCCCACCTCCTCTTCCGTTTCTCTGCTTGTCAATATTGTCTGTGTGGTTCCAAGAATTTGGGCAGTTACATTGTGTCCATTGTTGAGATTATTAAGATATTAAAAAGTAGTTGTAGAACTGAAAAATTAAAGAGCTGTGTTTAGAAAAATGCAAACCAATATCATGTTAAAGGAATTCAAGCTATGGGGCAGCCAAATTCTTCCCCTCCTCCCAAGTTGGCTTAGGTAGCCGCTGGGCTGGCCACTTGGGAAGCACAAGGACTGCAGTCCAGGTAGGTGACCTCCTGGCTGGACAACAGCTGCTGAGGGAAGGAATGGTGGTCCGGGGGTCAGAGTCCCAGCTGTGCCAGCGTTTTCCTATACACCCTCAGGCCCTCCGGGTAGAGGTTTCAGTTTGTGACCCCATAACCAATGTTACCCCCACATTGGCCCAAGCTCAGTGTACCTAATACTGTGTGGTGACCTGGGCTTGACCCTGAAGCCCCACCCCTGGCAGCAGCCCTCTACAGGCCACAGAACCTCCTTCCTGCCCACTTGGTGCTGTATCATCCAGTGACTGTCCAGTACAGGCTGAGCACTGGCCAGCCCAGGGGCTGCAGTCCCAGGGAATGAATTGTACTCGGATCTCAGTTCCTTCTGGCTTCAGTCCTAGATTCTTTCCTTTAAAAATTTTTTAGACCCCAGATCTCCTGGGCCAGGCCGTCTGTCTTAGCCCCTGAGATGTCATGTTCAGGAAAGGAAGTGGACCTTGCCGAAGCCAGAGAATCGGGCCCTGGGCCAGAGCAAGCCCTCTCAGCCCGGCCCTTGTTTCCACACCACACCACTATTGCATCGCCCTCCACTGCAGCTAGGCCCACCGGGGGCGGCACACCACCCATTCTGGCCTGCCTGCTGCATGCAGGACTAGCCCGGAACCTGCCCGCACACCAAGATGTCCAGGATGGAGACCTGGGGTCTCCCTGGGCTCCCACCCTCTGCTGCAGAAGAGAAGTGCTGCACTTTAGCTAGGAGCTGGGGGCACTGGCCACTGACTCCTTGTAGCTTGAGTTCCTTTTGGTGACAGTAGCAGCTGCAATGGTGGTGTCTGTGATGCAGATGTACCCGCTGCCTTCCCTTATGTGTGCTAGTGTGTGTGTGTGTGTGTGTGTGTGTGTGTGTGTGGTGGCTGGAGTTGTGTTACTGACAGGATAATGACACTACAAAGAAATTGTGTTATAGTCAACTTTGCCTTGATAATTATTGTAAACACTTTCTTCATTTTTTTCTTTTTTATTCACAAACTAAATCCATTGGGAAATTATGAAATTATTTAAAAATTGAAAAAAAAATTTTAAGTTACAGGGATTTTTATATATTTTTTTCTTACCCTGAATATCTTTTTTAAAGTTGATACTACTAACCTGTTTATTTTCCATGCATAAAATAATTTCAAAATTATAATACCTGTATTACTACAAATAGTAAAACTACTAAATAGGAGTTAAGATTTCTCTGCAGTTTTTGTTGTTGTTTTTTGTCCTTAGAATATATCCTGCTAAGGGTATAAAGTCAGTGTGCTATGTTCAAAACTTACTGGAGGTAATTATTTTTTCCATATGATTTTGTTTTCTAGTTTGGCATGTAGTTAGGTTTATTTGTTTCAGTTTGTTTTTAATTTTCAGGGTTGCTTTTTTTGCTTTATGATTAAAATCCTATTTTTGAATATAGCAAACATTTACATGATTCAACAGTTAAAACTATTTGAACAAGTATACTCAGAGAAGTCTTCAATCCCTAGCTCCTCCAGTCCTGTGCCCCTCCTTTTGTAAGGTAACTGTTTTTGTTAGTTTCTTATTTAGGGTTCCAGTTGTTTCCTTTGGTCAAAATAAGCAAGAATACATGTGTTGAAATTGATTTTTCTTCCCCACCCCCGCAAAAGGTGGCATAAAATATACACTCTTCTGCACCTTTGGTTTTTTACCTAACAGCATATCCTAAAGATCACTTCCTATCAATAAGAAGAGGTTTCCCTAGTTCCTTGTTATGGTTGTGGAGGCCTCACTTGTGACCTCCTGTCAGTGGACGTCTGGGTTGTTTCCAGTCTTTTGCCATTTCAAATAACGAATAACTTTATGCATATATAACTTTCCACTCTAATAGATAAGAATCTGCATCTTGGAGTAGCTTTAAGTCGTCTTACTCCTTGAGCAAGGTTAGGATCTTTTCATATGTTTAAGAATTTATTTGTATTTCTTTTTTCTGGGAAGGGTTTATTATATCTTTTGCCAAATTTTCTATGTGGTTTTTGGTCTTTTTCATCTTAGTTTTTAGGGATACTTTACATTATTGATATAAATAAATCTATTATTTTATAGATATAAAGTATCTATCTACTTTTTATAATAAAGTATCCCAAAAGATGATAATTATATATAAATGTTATGTTTGTTTTATAGCTATATGTCTTGTATATCTATATAAATAGATATAAAGAACTGTGATATAAATTGCAAATACTTTTGGTTTGTCATTTTTTTTTTTGACTTGACTTACAGCATTGCTTTTTGTCTTGCAAAAGTTTATTTTTATGTAGTCACAACTATCATCCTTTTCTTCACTTGTTTTTGGATTTTGAATCATAGAGGCTTTATTTCTATACCTAGGTTATAAAGAATTCACCCATGTTTTCTTCTAGTACCTGTATGATTTATTTATTTTTACTTTATATTATGGAATATTTCAAACATATTCAAAATTCAGAAAATAATATAATGAATTATCTTGTGTCAGTCATTCAGCATCAATAGTTATCAATTCTTGGACATCGAGCCTGATATTCATTCTTACCATTGGCTTTGTCTTGTAGCCCCTAAGATTTCTGCTGGTACCAGCTGTGTAAAATGGGAGGAACAAACTTCTGAGGAGATACTCAGGCTTTATCGTGCCATTGGAAATGTAGTAAGTTGAAAGTCAGATTTTACTTTTACTTAAGTGTGTGTGTGTGTAAGTATGTAATTCACTTTCAAAATATTTTTAGTAATGAGTCTCATAAACTAAACCTAAAAAACCATGAAATTTATTTTTTAAAAAATAATGTTTTATTGTAAAATGTAAAAACATAAAATTTAGTATTTTAACTACTTTAGGTGAGTGACATTAAGAAACCTCTGATCTCTAGTTTGTTCATCAGAAAATTAGGGCTGATATGATGTATATAAAGCATCTACAGTATATGGCACAGGGTAGGTACTCATTAAATATCTGCTATTATTTATTAATTCATTAAACAAAATATTATATTGGCATTATTCTGGGTACTAGAGGTAAAGATAATGGAAGAAAGGCAACAAATAAGCAAATAAATAAAAAATATCAGCATATTTTTATAGTGTGCTGATATTTTTCATCATACAAAAATATAGTGTGATAAGTTCTTTGATGAAAAGTTAAAATGGATAATGTGATAGACTAACTAGAGGTTATTTTATTTTATTTTAGGTTTTATTTATTTTTAGAGAGAGGGGAAGGGAGGGAGAAAGAAAGAAACATCAACACATGGTTGCCTCTCACACATCCCCAACCACAGACCCGGCACACAACCTAGGCATGTGCCCTGATGGGGAATCGAACTGGCAACCATCCAGTTCACAGGCTGGCACTCAATGCACTGAGCCACACCAGCCAGGGCTGGAGGTTATTTTAGATTGGATAGATGGCAAAGGCCTCTCTGAACTGACATTTAAGCTGAGAATTGAAAGACAATAAGGAGCCAGCCATGCCAAGATCAGGAAAAGAGCTTTCCAGGCAAAGGAGCAACTAGTACAAAACCTAAAGTAGGCAAAAGCAGATAAAGACATTACAAGAAAAGAAAACTAAAAATCAATATCCTTTATGAATATAGAGGTAAAAACCCTCCACATAATTAGCAAACTGCATCAAACAACATATAGAAAAGAATTATACACTATCACTGAGTGAGATTTATCCAAGGAATGCAAGGTTGGTTCAACATACAAAAACCATATTAATAGAATAAAAAACAAGAACTACAGAGTTGTCTCAATAGATGCAGGAAAAGGATATGACAAAATTCAATGTCCTTTCATGATAAAAATGTTCAATAAATTAGGAATAGAAGGGAATTTCCCCAACCCTGATAAAGAACTTCTACAAAAACCCATGGTTGACATATTTAATGGTGAAGGACTGAAAGCTTTCCCCCTGAGATCAGGGGCAAGAGATGTCTGTCTGCTGTCACCACTTCTGTTCAACACTGTACTGGAGGTAATAGCCAGAGCAATTAGGCAAGCGGGGAAGGGGGTGGTGGCGGGGAGGCAACCAGATCTGAAAGGAAGAAGGAAAACTATTTCTATTTGTGGATGACATGATCTTATATAGAGAAAATCATAAAGAATCCCCCCAAAAACTGTCAGAGGTAATAAACAGTCAAGAAGACCTAAGTGAATAGACCTCTGTGTTCACAGATTAGAAGACTTAACTATTGTTAAGATGGCACCAGTCTCCAAACCAATTTATAGGTTCAACACAATCCCTATAAAAATCCTAGTTAACTTCTTTGCAGAAATTGACAAGCTGATTCTAAAATTCATATGGAATCCCAAGAGGCCCCAAATAGCAAAAAAATTCTTGAAAAAGAAGAACAAAGTTGGAGGACTCACACTGCCTGATTTCGAAACGTGCTACATGCCACAGTAATCAAGAAGTGTGGTGCTGACATACAGGCAGACGTGTAGCTCGGTGAGGTTGAATTGAGAGTCCAGAAATAAACCCACACATTTGTGGTCGATTAATTTTTTATAAAGGTGCCAAGACAATTTGATGGGAAAGAACAGTCTTTCCACTGCATGGAGTTTGGACAACTGGATATCCACAATCAAAAGAATGAATTCGGGCTCCTACCTCACACCATTTATAAAAAATGAACTCAAAATGAATTTGAAACCTAAATGTGGGAGATAAAACTATGAAACTCTTGGTAGAAAACATAGGGGTAAATCTTAATGGCTTTGAATTAGGCAGTGGTTCTTAGATATCTTACTTAGTGGATAAGCAACCAAACTAAAAATAGAGAAATTGGACTTTAAAAACTGTTGGCATTCAAAGAACGTTCTCAAGAAAATGAAAAGACAACGTATAGAACAGAAGAAAATATTTGCAAAACATTTATCTGATAAGGGTCTAGTGTCCAGAATATATGAAGAATTCATTATAGCAAAAAGACAAATAACCTGATTAGGAAATGCACAGAAGATCTGACATTTCTCCCAGGAAGACATATAAATGACTTCATAAGCACATGAAAATGTGACCAACTTCTTTAGTCATTAGCAAAATGCAAATCAAAGCTACAGTGGAATACCTCTGTGCACCTACTAGAATCACTGTAATTAAAAAACAAGCAAACAGATAATAGCAAGTGTTGACACAGATGTGGAGAAATTTGGAACCCTTATACACTGGGTGGGAATGTAAAATGGTGCAGCTGCCATGGAAAACAATTTGACATTTTTTCAAAAAGTTAAACACAGAGATAAGTTATTACATAATGATACTTATTTCTGCAATTCACCTTTTTTTTTCCACTGAGAAAAGCTTGTGCTATAACAGAAGAAGTACTTTTCTTGGAACGGGAAGTGAGATTTGATTCCCAGAGCTTCCAATTACTAACCAAGAGCAAAATCCTTATCTTCTGTGAGCTTCTGCTTTTTCACCTCCAGAACAGGGCGAGTGACTGTCCATAGCTGTCAAGATCAAAGGAGATAAACTGAATTTAACTCCTTGCAAACACAGGATTTTGATGGTGATGATGGTGAACACTGAAATGACTGTTTTTACCATCCGTTCCCTTTCTGCAGTGTTCTGATGATAGAGGAAGATAAGCTTTACCACCTCAAGAATAAGAACTGTATATTTGATTACATTCCCAACATATTTATAGCTGTCAGTATGCATAAATCTCTTTTTAGTCAGTAAGCATGTTCCCAAAGCACACTGAGTCCTTTGAAAGAAAAAAGTCACACACACGAAAAACCTGTCATTGGGAGCAAAGTGAGTAAAGCAAAATGAGTCAGCAAGTTGTAGAAGAGGGTATTATATCAAAATGTGTCAGATGTAAGATTATGAACACCTATGAACTTTTCTTCAAATCTAATTTTTTTTTAATTTTTTAAATTTAATGTTCAGCCCTGGATGGTGTGGCTCAGTGGACTGAATGTGGGCCTGCAAACCACAGGGTTGCTGGTTCAATTCCCAGTCAGGACACATGCCTGAGTTGCCGGCCAGGTCCCCAGTCAGGGGAATATGAAAGGCAGCCAATTGATATATCTCTTGCACATTGATGCTTCTCTCCCTCTCTTTCTCCTTCCCTTCCCCTCTCTCCTCTATAAGTAAATATATCAATAAAGCTTTTTTTAAATGAAATACTATGCAGCAGAGAAAAAGTAAAATAGATAAGTGTGTACTAATGAAAAGTTGTCCACTGTTTTATGTTTAAGTAAAAAAATTATAAAACTATAAGTTCTAGATTTTTAATAATAATATTTGTTTTAAAAAACCCTTGTTTTACTTGCATGTGTGAAACTGTTAGCAGTTAGTGCCTCTGGGGATGCGAGTACAGAATACTTTCACTTTTTAAATGTTTTAACATAATTGCTATAATGTTTACATTTTTATAATGGGCATATGTTTTAATTAGTAATATTAATAAAGATATAAACATGGATTTAAAATAGTATTTAACATTAAGATCTTAAAAATCCTGCAGACTGATGTAGAGGATCATGTGTATATTCTGTTCCATCAGATCTGGAAACTGAGTTCCCAGTTCCTCTGCACCTGGGAGCCAAGTCAGGCCCGATTAACACAGAACAGTTTTAGTTAAAAACGGTTTGGGGGTTGAGGGTATTTCTTTAATCATACCTTCTTTAATTGTATTCACAGATTCCGTTGCAGACACTGTGGATGGATAATACCATTAAACTTCTGGATTTGGTAGAAGTTAATAGTTCAGTCCTCACTGGTACTAACTTTTGAATAGCTAACATGGAAAATTTTTCACTATAGTCTGTTTGAAAATGTGTCCATTTTACCATAAGTCACATTTACTTGAAATAAGGATTCTTTTAGTTTGTTTCGGTTCAGCAGTGATAATACTTTACATTCATTTAGTGTTCATTCAAATGTATTTTCTCATTTAATCATCATTGGAACCTGGGAAGTAGGCAGAGCAGTGTTACAATCCCATTGTTAGACTTTGTGGTTTCCTTCACTGAGGTTTCAGGGAGTGCAAAATGACTTGGTTAATTTCAGTCTGGTAAATATCCCAATGAAAATGTCTGGGCAGCTCGTTCTTAGGCCAGGGTATAGCATTTCACACTACAGGCCTGTTCTGTGGTCCATCAGTGCTCCTGCAATGTGGTGGACTGAAGGAGTGTGAGCCACAGCGGGCGCTGCTGTAGTTCAGAGGGAGTCGGAGTTCCCCAGAAACCTAGGAATTGGGATTTGTTTGCTCATGGATGAAGGGGCCAGCTTAGAGCCTAAGCCTCCTGCATATCACTCCACTGGTAGCTATTTTCCCCAAATAGTCAAAACTTTGAGATTCGACAATTTTAGGTTGATGTCTGAGAAACTGAGTAAAGGACTCAGCTTCTTATCTGTATGGGAACCTTCTCTTTGGATCTGAGATACACACAGGGTACCGTGGCTCCATTGTAAGTTTTGGGTTACAGAGTCAGGTCATCAGCAGATGTGTTCTCTCTAGTGTTAGTACTACCTCCCAGGATGTTTTTGATCTTTAAGAAGCACAATGAAGTATAATTGTTCTTGCTCTCTCATATCCTTTCTTTCCCCCTCATTCTTTAGATCCAAAATTAACAGGACAGGCTGTTATTCCAGGATCCGTAATATACCACAAACAGTCACAAATACTTCTGGTTTGTTGCAAGGTACATTTCCTTTAGTTTTAAATTATCATATCTGTTTTACTGAATTTATATCATTTATCAGTTTGTATCATTTATCATTTTGGTTAGGACTTCACTGAACGACTTGTCCATCAGATTGAGTCAATGGACAGTTTTTCCTAAGAAATAGCAGAGTCTTGCCCTGGCCATGTGGCTCAGTCAGTTGGAGCATCTTCTTGTAAACTGAAAGGTCATGGGTTTGATTCCCTGTCAGGGTACCTGCCTAGGTTGCAAGTTACTTCCCCTATGAGAGACCAATCAATGTCTCTCTCTCACATTAACATCTCTCTCCCTCTCTCTCCCTCCCTTCCCCCTCTCTAAAAAGAATAAGCATGTCCTCAGGTGATGATTTAAAAAAAAGAAATAGTAGAATCTCTTGTATAATTTTTCAAAAGTGATGAAATTTGCCAAGGCGTTATTAGTCAAACAGTGAAAGGATATTCAGTAATTTTAGTGCTTCCTTAAAAGAAACTTCTATATTCTAACTAATCCAGTTTAATTAACAAAGCTCTTGTTTAATTAACAAGTCATTTTGTTAATAGGGCTGTCATAAAAGTCATGTCAGAGTACTGAGCTGAACTACCGTGCGTGTGTCCCACTTGCTTTTACTGTTCAACTGTGGTTAGACGGGAGATTTTTTTAACGATTTGAAATGACATTGGAACCATTATTGTTTCATAAGACAAAGGTGTTTTCCTGAGAAGTGTTCCACATCCCTTCCACTTCCTTCATGTGTTGTTTATGTGAGAAGTTTCATGCTCATGGAGGAGTGTTTAAACTGTGATAGATCGAAATGACCTACACAGACTGCAGATACCAAACTCCTACCTCAGCCTTTCTTCTTGTTTCTTCTGGAAGAACATTGGGTGCATATGTCTCATCCTTTGGCTCTGCAGTTTGCTGTCATAGAAGGAGCTGGTGTTGTTTGAAGATGTGAGCTTAAGTCCCACCAGTTACGTCACCTTGGACCAGTCACTCACCCTCTCTGGGCATTAGTTTTCTCTTCTAAATTCAGTTTTCTCTGTGGCTGATATTGGGTCTGTCGACCTTTAGAGTGGTTATATTTTGATGCCCAGTCATAATAAGATTCATGGACCCACTCTGAAAACTGTAAAGCATCATGTAAAAATACCTTTTTATTCTGCTCCCTCTATAGGTTTATATAGATCTGTACATTTGTTATCACTCCTTGGTAATAAACTTTTTTTTTAAAGATTTTATTTATTTATGTTTGAGAGAGGAGAAGATAGGGAGAAAGAGAGGGAGAGAAACATCAGTGTGCGAGAGGAACATTGATGTGTTGCCTCTTTCATGCCCCCAAATGGGGACCTGGCTGGCAACCCAGGCCTGTGCCCTGACCAGGAACTGAACCAGAAACCCTTCCCTTTGTGGGATGAGGCCAACCCCCTGAGCCAGGCTGGCCAGGGCAGGTAATAAACTTTTGGAGTCAAATCGTGTATGTTACAGTGCTCTTTGGAGCTAGACATTCAGTAAAGGTTTTTTGATTGGTTGATTTGTTTTCATGATAAAGTTGTATAAACCAAAATTTACATAGTTTTACTACCACATATACTCATTATTTGTCTGTTGCCCTTTAGGATGGCTGGATTGGTATTCGGTCAGTGATGCTCAAGAAAACTCTAACAGCTACTGATTTCTACAACGGATATTTGCACCCTTGGCACCAGAAAAATCCCCAAGCTCATCCAAGCCAGTGCAGGTTTCAGACCCTCAGACTTCCAGCGAAGAAGCGGGGGAAAAATTGTTGCTGTGCAACAGTGCATTAAGTAGTTAGGAAGAAGGTGGACAAGACCTTACATATTTGTAATTTATTAAAGCCTTATTTACAAGGAATTGCTTCGACTTTCAAAGAATATGACGACACTATTGGAAAACAGAAGATTATTGTCAGAAAGATTGATTACCTCACTTCTCACTTTTTAACAGTAATTAAAAACAACTTTTCTACCTGAATAAGAAACCTTAAATAAAATTTTTGTTTATGTCAAAGGCAAGGAGAGTATATCTTTCCCTAGGAGCAAGTATAACTAACTGGTATGCACATGTGTACTAAAGAAAGGTACCTTTAAAAAAAAAAGCATCTATTAAATTTTTTAAATTTATGTTCCCATTGACAATGTTTTCATTTTAGGAGTATTTAATCTGAATTTCTGATTATCAACAAGTCGTAAGGTCAGTTTTTTAAATTTCTCTACTATCTAGTTCCCATCAAGTAGTAAACAGGCAGAAATAATCTGTCACATAGATCTTTACTATAAATTCACATTTTCCATTTAAGTTTTCTTGAGATAGGAATATACTAATATTTTTTCAACTTATTTATGCAATAAAAGTTATTGAGCATCTGGTCTATGTAAATTCACCTTCTCTGTCTCTAAGAGAGTCGGGAACTTCTGAAGGAGGTGCCCCCTCCTGGAAGTGTGCCCCCTACTGGGGACCTGGCCTACAACCCAGGCATGTGCCCCGATTGGGAATCAAACCAAAGACCCTTTGGTTCACAGGCCGGCACTCAATCCACTGAGCCACACCAACCAGGGCCAGCTATTGAATTTTTATTTGAAGATATTTACATATCAGCTTTTCCTGCCTAGATTCTATCAGTTAAAATCTGTCTCCACTAATCATTCATTCAAGAACATTTGATGATAGGGCAGTCATATAATTGATCATCTAAATTAGGACAGGTTTGTGAGTAAAAGGAAGTACCTCTTGGACCAGAGGCATAAACCAGGCCTCTCCCAAGCACACCAGGTTGTATGGACTCCATATTTGTTGAGCACTTTCTATGTAACTAGCCTTTATGCTGGTTGCTGGTTGCTGGAGATGAAGTGATCAAATAATATTTGGAATCTTCAATCTACTGGGGAGGCAAGCATAGCAAATATAATACCTTTATTATAAGTGCCACAGTGGAGGTATCATGGAAGCACTGAGTCTCCCTCAAAGGAGTCAGTGGAGGCTTCCCAGAGGAGGTAAAGCTGAATCTGAGGTTCTAAATGATGGGTTCACTCTGCAGACTAAGGCCTGGAAGGGTGTTCTAGCATGTGCAGAAGCACAGAGTCAAAAGAAACACTCTCACACAGGGTTTTGGTAGTGCTCTTAAACTGGGTGGTGGAACTGTGATTGCCTTTTATTATTCTTTACCTGTATTGCCATACATTCTTTACAATGTATGGACTAATTATCTAAATACATAAAAAGCTGGCTGTGAAAAAGGTAACAGTGAGTCATGGAAGAAACACAGGGAGAAGAACACTGTGTCTGGAAGACATTGGAAGAGTTGGTATGAATGAAATATGTTGATGGAGATGAGACTGGAAGAGCAAGACTGGAAGGTCCCATCATGGAGGACTGTTTTGTAGGCAAGTGACTTCATCAGGGAAGTCACATGACCAGATCTGCATTTTGGGTTGGGTAACTTTGGTTGTAGGGTAAAAGGTAGATTGGAGCTAATACCTGGGGTAGGAAGACCTGCTGGGAAGTTGGAAATGTGAGGATCTAGACTAAAGCTCGTTATGGGGGTGGGGCAAAGCGTCTAAAAGATTTTTGCTGTGGAAGCGAAAGAATGTGGTTATCACTTGGGTATTTTATTCTTATGGAGAGTTTTGACCCCACCACTAATTGCTCTTTGATCTCTGACAAGTCACTTAACTTCACTGAACTTTAGCTTCCTCATGTGTGAAATGGGGCTGAAGATAAAAAGAACAAATAAAAAATGAGAATCAAATCCGAGAATGAGAATCAATGCCCTCTGGGAGCTTATAGGTGTGCGGTAAAGGGGGTTCCTGCAGAGGACCTAAGGAAGCACCCACTCAGACTCTGCCACAGAGAGTGGGGAAATCTTACTGAGGATGCAGCTGTCTGTATCAGTCCTGATCTCTTACTAGTGGTTAATTGATGTGGACACTGGCCAGCAGTGTCCAAGGCATTATGGATGAGAATAAGTCTACCAAAACGTGATTTGCTTAGGGAGGAAAGGTGGCCAATCTCTCAAAGGAGAAGGGCCAGGAACCTGTTCCTCAATGGGCTTTTATTGGGTTTATTGGGTTTTATTGGGTGAGCATAGGAATACAGGTAAAGGTCATCAATCATAGTCAGGCAGAAATGATTAAACAATAGATAACATTCAAAGAACTCTAAAGACTTATTCTGAGTCAGGGTCAGATAACTAAAGGGCCATAAAACTTTAGGGAACAGACTCACTTCATGCTTGGACCCTTATCATTTAAATTGAGGGTATTAGCCCTGGCTGGTGTAGCTCATGGATTGAGCGCAGGCCTGTGAACCAGGGGATTACGGTTCGATTCCCAGTCAGGGCACACACCTGGGTTGCAGGCCATGTTTCTCTCCCTCTCTCCCTCTCTCCTTCCCTTCCCCTCTAAAGATAAATAAATAAAATGTTAAAAAAAAAAATAAATTGAGGGTATTAGCAAAGTAGGTTTCATAGGATTTTATACATTCTTTCTTAGGCCTGATCACCCCAAGGAACCCACTCTTTGCAGCACAGGGCCACACCCACCTCTGGCATTGTTTCAGGCTTAAGGCATTATTTCAGGCTTAAGTCAAGCAGGGGAAGTAAGGCAGCTAAGAGATTAGGAGACTTCTTGCAGACAGACTGAGGACTCAGGGTATGTCAAAGCCAAGGGGTGAGGGCCCATTGGCTCCTTTTTCTATAGCCCCCCCAAGTCCTTCCCTGAGTGCCCCTTCTCAACCATGCCTGTCTTAGGTTGTCCCTCCTTTGAGTAATGTTACCTGTCATTGGCTAACCAGTCATCCACCCAGGGCCAAGCAGGGTGAAGTGAAAGGAGGCAGAGGCAGTGCCCCTACAAGGAAGATAAGCTTTGTCTCCTAAGTGGCTTATGGTCCCAAGATCTTTTGACTCAGCCTTAGCCAATAGGGGTTACAGTTTCTGAATGTAGGCAGGGTGGTTCCCAACAGTTATGGTCTCAGGTTTGTCACCCCACATTCTGGGTGGATCCTATCTGGTTTAGCCAATTACCATTACCTTTACCAGGCAGAATGGAATCTCTTTTGTCAGACCACCTCTATCTAGTCTTTGGCCAGGCTGAGTCAAGACCCACCCCAGCCCTGGCTGGTGTAGCTCAGTGGATTGAGCGCCGACCTGTGAATCAAAGGATTGCGGTTTGATTCCCTGGGTTGCAGGCTAGTTTCCAGCAAGGGACACACAAGAGGCAACCGTACATTGATATTTCTCTCCCTCTCTCCCTCTCTCCTTCCCTTCCCTTCTAAAGATAAATAAATAAAATGTTAAAAAATTAAAATAAAACAACAACAACAAAAAGACCCACCCCAGTCCAGTGATTTTACCTGCACAAAAAACAGCCTAATGCTGAGTAGGGGGCTGTGGGTGACGCAGTGTGAACTGGAAAGGGAAGTTGGTCATCATTGTGGGCATACTTAGGACTGAATGAAATACCTTTCATGCATATGAAGTCTTGAGGCAAGAGTGTGAAGCCATCCTGTAGAGGACAGTTTCCCATCTAAAGAGCCTTGAGCCCATCCTGGGACTGGAGGATAAACACCAGGTTTAGAAATACCATCTCCCAGTGGACAGCCCATTCTTTGAAAAAGTAGAGTGTGCACATCCCATATAGGCCTTAGGAAACCATATGACTCACTCTGTTCAAGCTCCTACAGAAACCACAGTCCAGTGTGACCAAGCAGGGTTTCTCATCTGAATAAAAATCACCTGGAGTACCTGTTTAAAATGTAGATTCCTAGGCCCTACTGTAGACCGTGAGTCAGAATCTCTGGATATGAACTCTACATTTTATCACCCTCAATAAATAATTTTTATGCTAGAGTAGTAACAGCTTTAACTAGCCTAAGAAGTAGGCATGGATCTGAGCCTAAGAGGTAGGCATGAATGCTGGCCCCAAGGTCCAGGGTCCTCTCAGGGAAGGTGGAACACAGTCTGTTCTGTGCTTTGAATAAAAGGATGGATTTTCAAGCACATTTCCTCTGCAAGATACTTCTATTTTGGTTCTTGTCATTGCTGAAAAAACACCAGACTCAAAACAGAATTCAGGTATTCCTTATGAGTTGGGTGGCACAGGATAAATTATTTAAAAATTTTAACTATGGTTTCTCAGTTTAAGAGCATGTGTAATACCTACCTTGAAGAATAGAAACACATACGGAATATGCCCAGGGAAGTGCCTGGCTTATAGTAGACACTCAATAAATGGTAGCCAGTTTTGCCACCACAGTCTGAAACCACCGTGATTCCTTCTGTGGGCCTGCAACCACAGTCCTCCTCTGGGCGGCAGCAACAGCTGGCCAAGGTGCTTTTAGACCAACAGAAGGGAAAGAATCTCAGAATGGGAAAGGATCAATGACTTAGTAACTCAAAATTTCATTTTCAGGGTGATGAAGCAGGAGTCCAGCAACAGCTAGCAACTGAAAATAGGAAGATTAGAAACCTGGGGACTACGGATTTTGTTTAAAGGGATTTTATTCTTGATTGGGTTTAGGGGACAAAATAAATGTTCTGAATATAAAAAGGAGCTCTTGAGAGTGGTTGCCAAAAAGGATGTTTATTGTTTTTATACTTTGTATGTAAGGCAGTAAAACCTATTTTCACCATTTTCCTTTATGTTAATCAAACAATTTCAAGGTTACTATTTCAAGAGGCAGAATCTTAGATTCAACAAACATGGTGTGAGCCGTGGCCCTGCCACTAAATAAGCCCAGACTAGTTACCCACTTTCTCTGAAGTCTGTTTCCTTATCTATGAAATAAAAATTGTGCCAACTTTGTCATAGGGAATAGAAATAATGTATGTAATGCACTTCGTACAGTGCCCAGAACACAGTAAGTTCTCAATACTATTATTTTTTTTAAAGATTTTATTTATTTATGTTTAGAGAGAGGGGAAGGGAGGGAGAAAGAGAGGGAGAGAAACATCAATGTGTGGTTGCCTCTTGTACGCCCCCTGCTGGGGATGTGGCCCACAACCCAGGCATGTGCCCTAGACTGGGAATCAAACCAGCAATCCTTTGATTCACAGGCAGGCACTCAATCCACTGAGCCACACCAGCCAAGGCTCAACACTATTATTATTAGCTAACATTTTACAAGTTCTGGCAAGATTTCTAAGGGCTTAACCTGACCTATCTCATTTAATCCTTTCAACAACCCTCTGAGCCAGGTACTGTTAATGATCCTTGTTTTTCCAGAATGTTAAATAGCTGGTAAGTGGTGGAGCTGGAGTTCAGACTCCAGTAGTCTGACACCAGTCTGTGGTCCTAACCCTGGACTACCCTGCCTCGATTTGCAAATGTTTTTAACCTTGATGAGGGAATTTAATGTATTAGGCTTTTGTGCTCAGAAACGAAGAAATGGAGCACATTTTGAGTGCCCACTGTGCAAGCACTGTGCTAGACTATTTCAAAAACAGTTTTCTCATTTCAGCTACTGTTCAGCCACCATCTTTATTACCTCTGAGAATTCATAAACTTTTCTAGAACTCTACAGATTTATTGTGTATTATTTGTAGTGTATTCATGCCGCTCTTATTTTGCAGGGCTACTTATTGCTATTCTTCAAAGGTAGATTATCACGTTGTTGTTTACAGAAGAAATGTGATGCAAGGTTGACAGGTCGTACCTCTGCTTAGGAACTTTTACTTTAAAAAGTTAATAATGGCCCTGGCTTGTGTAGCTCAGTGGACTGAGTACCCTACTGTGAACCAAAGGGTCGCTAGTTCTATTCTTAGTCAGGGCAATGCTTGGGTTGCAGGCCAGGTCCCAGGAGGGAGCGTGCGAGAGGCAACCACACACTGATGTTTCTCTCCCTTTCTCCCTCCCTCCCCCTCTAAAAATAAATAAATAAAAATCTTTTTCTTAAGTTAATAATGGACATTTATTTATCCGTTAAGTTAAAAATATTGTTTTCATTAAAGAGGCATCTTTGTGACACTTTTTAAAAGGTTGATAGGAAAAAGAGAAAGTGAGGTATGATTATCAGAGAGAAGAAACTTTGAGGAAAGGCTACTGTACAGAGTCTGTAATATATCTCTCATAAATATATAAAATCTAAAATCTTAAAATGGGAAAGAAGTTAGAGATCATTTAGTCTAACCTTGGACTTATTTTATAGTGAAGGAAACCACCCCCAGTAAGAGGAAATTTCTTGCCTAAAGACAGAGCTCAGGTTTAACTTGCAAATGATAATAAATTATTAATTACAAATAACCATATATAGCTTATTTGATAGGACATTTAGATAGCAAGCTGTAGAAGTATCTTCCTTGGGCAGTTCTAGAACCCCCCACTCTGTGTCTGGTCCCTATACTCCAGTGTGGCGTGTGTTTGCACAGACTGTCTGGCAATGAGGATACACCATTCATTTTCATTCTCAAGTGTCAGCTTAATTTGATACGTGACACTGCAGTCAATTGTACCCTGAGAAGCTTTAAGAGGATGGCATTCCAAGAATTGGTATTAGTGTGAAAACTAAGCATTTTGTTCCCTTTCACTTTGCCACACACCTACAGTTCTTGGGGGGTAAAACAGGTGTTAGTCACTGGTGGGCCCAGGGAGGGAGGCATCTGGCATGCCCGTACATAAACGCCTAGAGGTTTGAGACCTTATAGAGTGTTCGGGGCCCTTTGAGAGAGCCAGACCTGCTCTAGACTGTGCACCTTGGACTTTGGCTTCAAATGGGGAGCTATTGAAGGATTTAAAACAGGGTTTAGGGCAGAATTTAAAGCATGAATATAGTTGCTCTTAATTATTTCTATCACACGATAACATATGGATACATTCTTATATAAATTCAAATACTAAATCTAAAAGCCAAAGTTCCCCTTTGCCATTTCCTACATCCCCATTTTCTCCTCAGAGTACTGTTCTTTTTTGGTGTGTATAAGAGATATAGCTAGGATTATTGTTATGCATGTTTTAAAACAAGCATCCGTCAAGAGATCAATTTGAGGGATAGAGCGTGGGTTTAGGCAATTCTGAGAGCCAGCTGGCCATCTGTTTATTTCAGTTGGTATTCACAGAGTATTTTAAGTGAAATTCTCGCACAGGGTGCCGTGGGAACCACCTGGCAGACTCCAACCATGACAGTTGCAAACTGGCACAGCCTTAAACACCAGGTCCGTCTGTGGTGTGGCCTGCCCTGGACCAAAAGTTTGCTCCCTGCAGTTGTGCAGCCACAGGACAGCTGGAATTCACAGACATTCCTGGTTGGGATCAGGGAATGGACAATGTGCTTGCCATGTGCTGCAGAACAACGGGAGGATCCAAACATGACCATTGGGCCCTTTTCTCATGGAAACAAAACATTATTTTTAGCTTGATCTCTTACATTTTAATAAAAGCATATATGTAACAAAACATAACTACATAGTGATGTGGTTTTTCATTATCAACAGTCAAGTTAAAAATTATTATTACCAAACCAACAGAATAAGGACTTATAATATATCTGGGCATATATATATATTAGAGCTGTTACTAAAGTGAGGTCTGGGGTGTGGGATCTAAGGAATACAGTTTCAGAAATACTTATGGATAGATTTATTTATTCTCTCATTAAGCCATTCAATATATATCTAGTACCTATTATGAGCCTGATCAATTGCTAAGCACTGGTTGAGTCACTCTGTTCTCTTTCTTCCCCTTTCCCTGGTTTAAAGCCCCCAGCCCAGTTGGACAGATAAGTAAGGTAATGAGTGCTCACAATGGGTTTTACATACAGCCAGTGATTTTCCAGTTATTCCATTCATTAAACTATTCCAAAGTTTTGAAAAAAGCTCCAAGGTTAAAAATCTTCCGTGGAAACATGCCCTATCACCGATGCGGTGCTTGTAATAAAAGACTGTTTCCTGTGACTGATTTGAAATTCCAAGAAAAGGTGATGGTGGGGGCGAGGGAGGGGGCGAATGTTGTTTCTGTGCTCTTGGGAAATGTTTTTGGGTTTTGTCCAAGTTCTACACTGGGACCCAAGGCTCCTGAGCAGGAGGGCGGAGGTCATAACTGATGCAATTTACTAGGATTCTCCCCTGACCTTAATCTCATAATCGGTTGCCTGGGGTAAGAGCAAAATCGAAAGGCATTTAAACGGGGTACAAGCTTTCCCTAAAGCAGATGAGGGAGATGCACTTTCAACAGGGCCTTGAGGTAGAATCACTAAAAACTTCAAACACGAAGACTCGAAAGTTACTCAATCTTATCATATACTGTTTCAGCAAATATTTTACTCAAGAAGTCCTGACATCGGCAACATCTTGCTTAAGAAAAATTATTATAAATATATCAGTATTCTCTACTTCTTTAAGATAAGTGATGCAGGAGCTGGAGGCTCCGTGGGAGCTGTTCCCAGAAAGCTCCCGGAAAGTCCCCAGATCCTCAGCACAAGTCTGGAAAGGGGTGTGGGCGCGTTACAGTGGAGGACCACGGAGGGCGTCTGTGACTGTTCCAAAGGAGAAAAACTTGCCAAGAAAAGAAAAAATGCAAAACTCTGAGCACTCAAGCCTGGAACTCAAAGCGGTCCCCACAGAATTTTACACGGCGCAGAGGGAACCTGCTTCCTCAAGAGGATGTGAACTGAAGGCACAGGCAGGTCCCACAGGGGCTCGACGACCCCTCCTTCCATTCCCATAACCTCTCCCTTGGCGCCTACGTTAGATAGGTGACCCAGACCTAACCCCGGGGCAACTCAGACCTCCACTGGCCCCGGACACTGGCCCGGGAGCCCGCCTCCAGAGCCCAGGCTGACGTCGGTTTCGCCCCCTGCGAGAAGAAGCAAGACAGCTAGGATTCTGGTCCGTCGCCATGGTGACCACGGGAGCCCGCAGCCCCGCCCCTTCCTCACGACGTGGCCCCACCCCCTTCAAACCCGGAAGCGGGAGAGTCGCGCCTGATGCGCGGAGGTTTCGGTAGGAGGGAGCGGGGCGGCCCAGGTTCGCTCGGCCGCGCGCCCCGCCCCTCGGAGGCAGGCTGTCCCGTGCGCCCCCACTGTCTGCTGCGCCATCGGGTTCCGAGCGCTCTGGCCGCCGGCCCCCACGCGGTCCCAGCCACCTCCCCGGCTCGCCCCCGTACTGGAGGGAAGAGCCGCCTTGGGAAGGAGGGTAAGGGACGTGGGGGCGGCCACGGCAGGTGAGGGGTGGGCGAGGCCCCGGGAAACGGGATGTGGTGTGTGACGTGTAGGGGGTTGCGACTGCCTCAGTCGTTGTGACTTTGTGAGTGGTCCGATCCATGTGACCATGCACGTGATCACATGTCCCTCTGTGTGTGCGTGTGTATGTGTGTGTGTGTGTGTGAGAGAGAGACTGAGCTCAAGTCTGAGTTCTTGGGGGTGGTTGGTGTGCCTGTGACCCTGCCGGTGTCAGCGGCTGACACCGGTGTGACTGGGAGAGGATCGGGGTCCGTGTGGGGATCGTCTAGGGTGAGGGTAGGGGGCGCTTGACCAGGGCAAGCTCCTGTAATCCCATCCTGGGGCTACACTGCTGCAGCCCAGGAACATGTCTTCCAGTAAACTTTTAAGAACTCTGAGCAGAGTCCAGTTGTTTTGGAGTTTGTGCCTCAGCCTGAAAGTGACAAATGACTTTGTCACCGCTGAGTAGGGCCAGGTGTGAGACTTGTGAATGGGGGTTGAGAAAAGTAGCAGGGCTAGAGTGTCTCACTTTTCCTCTTCTCATTTCCCCAAGGAGTTAGGAGTTCTGCATTTATGCTGCTTCTCCACTTACAATACTGCAGCTCCTGTTAGCACAAAGATTCAAGAGACTGAAGAGTAACTTAATAGCTGTGTGCAAATTTCCAAAAGCTTTTATACCAAGACAACACAGGATGAGGTGTCACAGAAGAAATGTCAAGTAGGCAGTTTTTCCTCCCATGAGGTTTAGAAGATAATGGAAAAAAAAGGTTCATGAAAAAAAGAAGGCTAAATCTTCCCCTGAAGAGATCTAAAAAAAGATAGCTGTTTGCTAGTGTGCTAAGGTATGGAGATTTACTTTAAAAAGCCAGTTGCATCACTGGGGACTCTCAGGTTCAATATTTTGTTGTTGAATTAATAGTCACAGATTGCCCATATGTAGATGAACTACAGACTGAGATAAAGGATCAGAAAACCTCTGACTAGTTAAGCTAGTTATGTGACAAATTCCTAAAGATGATTTCATTGACTGTAAACTGGCAGGTTCTGTTGAAACTCTGAGACATAAGTGCTGGTAATTCTTAGGGAACACTCAAAACTGGCAGTTTCATTTTCTGGCAGCTCTAGGGCCAGGGAGGAATAAGTATCCAAAGCTCTCCGGGAGGAGGGGCTTCCTTGGGCAAGATGAAGGCTAATCTCTGTGGCCCTTTCCCTACCAGCATGAACAGGTGCTTTTGTTTGCGGGAAGAATTGAATTGTGAGAGATCAAATCAGTGTTGAGCTCATGGTCCACATTCTTTCCTTTTTAATACCGACCAGTTTGGTCACAATCTCAGTTAACCTTTTTTGCCATACACAGAATGTTACCCTGTGACTTGGAATAGTATACCCCTAAAGTTGGTGAAAGAGAGCTGGGAGAACAAACTTCCTTTTCATACTGCTCACAGCTGCCTTCCCTTTGCAGCAGTGAGCTTTTTTTTTTTCTTCCCACTTAGACGTCAGTTGGTCATTTGCAGCATTTGGTATCTGTCTTACCTTTCATGTGCTGCCAAACCAGCACAAGTGTTAAAATCACTTGCCACTACAAAAATTTAGTCACAGTTGAGTGGAATGTCTCCAGCAAGATTCATTATGAAATGTTAGGATACTGGGGTGGTTGTGGATAACATTGAGGACTGTGGTAAGGAGCGTCTTTCTATTTATTGCTTTGGGGAGAAGTGGATGACAGTGAATGTGTGTACCTGTGTATAGTAGTTTGGTTAGTGCATTGCAGTTGATTCCAGACTGTGAGTAATTTGTTTTATGCCACATTTGGTAAATCTAGAGGGAAACTTTCTGGTTTTAATTACCTATGGTGTTTTAGAAACCTATTGAGATTTTCTTTTTGCTAAACATGTCTTTGATATTTTCTTCTGTAAAATAGTGATTTTGTATATTAATACAATAGTAAAAAAATGTTTCCAGTAGGGAGTATTTAGATGATATAGAAATATTTCAAATTTGTCCAGGTTGAAAATATTACAGAATTAACTATACGTGCTAGTTGCTTTCAATTAAAGGTAACAACCAGCTCAGAGACAGGCTGTAGCTCAAATGGCTAAGATTTTTTTTAACATGTTGATATTTAAGAGAAAAGGGATATGCCAAGAATGGTTTTCTTTATTTCAATGTGAATAACTGTATCTGTGCATACTGATTTTCAGGGTAAGACTGGCTAATAATTTTCTTGGTACTTTAGAGCAACTTAGGAATGTAACAAATTTTTCTACAAGTTCCATCCCAGCCTTGAGAAAAGAGACTATTATTACAGCATTGAGGTTGTAAATCAAATTCAATATTGGATGTCTACATTTACCATTTCCTTGGGGTTCAGTTAAGTAACCTGCCCCCTCCTCCCAGTGTTGGAGGTGACAGCTGAGGCCCCCGTGTGCCTGCGGGAGCAGATGTGGAGGGCAGGAAGGAAGCGCTCCATTGGTTTTAGAATCCCCTGCCTTTGGTCGATCCAGAGGAGCTTCTCTAAAATGTCAGCCAGAAGTTAAGTCCTATGGCTTCAAACTCATCCCAGCCCTGCTAGGAAATCCAGACTTGCCCTGGGGTAGAGGACAGGGTACATTGCAAGTATTTGAATCCTTTGAAACCAATGGGTGGAAGTTCCTCATTTGGCAATAAGAGCCTGTAACAGGGAACTATAATTTCAGGTTCCTGTTATGGCATAACACAGATGCCTGAACAATGGGAACAGCCTTTGACTTGAAGATGCTCAGCCAGTTCAACACCCATAGTTGCTCAGAAGGGACTCTAGAATTGTCTAGTTCGGTGTCCTTAAGACATAGTCCCTCATTTAGTCAATAGATAATGCCTGCTGTGTGCCGAGCACTATTCTAGGCTTTGGACATAATAGCAAAACAGTCACAGATGAGAAAACAAGCCCAAAGAGGGTCAGTGACTGTTCCAAGGTCACACATTTTTCCTAAAGGCACGTTTTGTTTGGTTGCTAGTTCTAGTGCCTTCAAGCCTACCCTGGCATATTGTCATAGATCTTTCAGAGGATGTTATATCATTTTTTAAAAGATTTTTAAAATTTATTTTCAGAGAGAGGGGAAGGGAGGGAGAAAGAGAGGAAGAGAAACATCAACGTGTGGTTGCCTCTTGCTCACCCCCTACTGGGGACCTGGCCAGCAACCCAGGCATGTGCCCTGACTGGGGAATTGAACTGGCGACCCTTTGGTTCGTAGGCTGGCACTCAGTCCACTGAGCCACACCAGCCAGGGCACGTATTATGTCATTTTTAATCACACCAATATGAGCAGTAATTTTCCTAGATTTTGTATTAAGAACTACATGGGAATTTCTGATGTTATGTTCCACTAGAGTTAGAGTTATGGCATTTGGTGAATTGAACAGGAAGCAGGCTTACATTAACTCCTTTCTCCAGTGTGGGCTGTTCCCTGTAATTCTACCGGACAGGAACATCTTTCCTAAAGTGGATTAATAAGGCGTTAAGGCATTGTCAGAGACAGGTGATGGCGCTGCAGTTCAGAGTCATTTAACTGGGACAGGCAACCTGGTGTCAGAAAAGTGTCTGGCCCTGGCTCTGCAGTAACTATGGGGTCTCTGGTACATTGTTTACATTTTCTAGATCAGATTCTTCTAAAGGAACTAAGGAGGTTTGAATAACTATCTCTCAGGGCTCCCTTTTGCTCTACAATTATATCGCATTTCACTCAATTGTTTTCTGTAGTTTAAGTATATACCAGCAACAGAAAAATAGCTCATTTTCTTGGTTTTACCCTTTAAAGTATTTATTGTTGGTGTAGCTAGACCAGACTCTACATTTAGCTCTGATGTAAACATGAGTTCTTGACATGAAGCATCACATGCTTTTCATTTCAGGGTTAACCTCCACTTCAGCCAATCATGGGAGAGATTAAAGTCTCTCCTGATTATAACTGGTTTAGAAGTACAGTTCCCCTTAAAAAGGTAGGTATGCTTTTACTACACCTCTTTTTTGCAAAATCTTGTATTGTTTTTGTGTGTAATGTAGATGTTATGTCTTCGTCCTGTTCAGGAGGAAAGGTCATTTGCCAAGTGATTTTGAGTTGCGGAACATAAAGATCACCCCATCTGTCAAGTACAGTCAACTTTTGAGACTTACTCAAAAGTAAAAGTGAATATAACTATACTCATTATTTTATAATTACTTGTACATATTCAAGCAAGCAAAATCTGTGTATTCCTCAGTATAACTTAGTGGAAAGCTCACAGCAACTATACAGAAAGGGCAATAAGATGCTATTATAAAGCATTTTCTGTACCTCGGATTTAAGGTTTATAGTGGGTTACATTGGAGATCCTCTGTTAGCTATGATGTACTCGTGCTGCCATGGTCATCATCTGGAAAGTTTATTTCCCTGGGATGTCCAAAAACACCAAACACTTCATTTGAAATTTCGTTCTTGACTCCGCATCCCACATTAATTCTAAATGATTGGGGTTCATACTAGACAAAGGCTGTTGAAGTCACAGAGGAAAATCTTTGCTGATCACCTTGCAAAAGTATCCGAGTACAAGGATCTGAAGATCATCTATGTCACTGCAATTTTGTCAGGGTAGACAGCTGTGGAGTGTTAGTCATGTTTGAATTAATAACAAAATTGCTCTCCATATAGAAATTTGAGGTACAGTTCTCCAAGTATAGACAGAATATCTGCTATATACCTGGCACTATTGTAGGAAGTCTCTAGTATCTTACTTAATTCTTTCAACATAGTCAGTAGTGGTGTGCCCATTTTACAGATGAGAAAACTGAGGTTCACAGTGGGTTAGCTTGTTATAAAGGTCACACAGCCTGGTAGGGTCTGGATTAAACTCAAATTAATCTGGCTTCAAAGCCAGCCGGAAGTACTTCACTGCTTACTGAAGGGAGCCCTTTCTTCTCGCTACCAGGGAAACTACTTACTGCCCAGCGAAGAGAAGACTTGGCCTCTGGAGCCCCTCTGCTTTGTCCCGTCCCATCCCCTCAAGTTCATCCATGTGAGCGCCTCTTGATGGGCTCGCCCGTCAAGCTGATCACCAGAACCAAAACAACCCAAACTTACCTAAGTAGTCTTAGAAGCAATTACAGGAGGTTGTTTTATTGATGTGATTTTCTGCAGTTGTCACATCCATTTGGTCCACAAAAGTCATGATAAATTAATTGATAAATTTAATGGTTCTAGATTTTAAATGATCAAACAGATATTGTGCCTTCCAAAGGATTTCTGACAAAATTGCCGTTCACAGAACTCTGAGAAACTTGCAATGATAAATAACCTTTAAGTATTTGAAATTTTACTACTGATGCTGAATCCCAAATTAATTCTGAATGATTTAGAATATACTGTGTCAATTATATCTCAATAAAATTAGGGGGGTGGGGGAAGAAAAAGAGAATATGCTATTTTTGTTACTTTTCTTCCAAACTGGGTGATTGAAGTGCTTTTCTGGAAATTTTTGGAGATCTTTTCTCATGTGAACTTTGTTACTACAAGGCTGAGATTTACTGTGTGTGCTGTCAGAGGCCACTGAGAGATTTTACCACAATTACAGAAAAAAGACATGAAAAGCAAAAATGTGAGTGGCAAGATACAAAGGGTACAAATATGAGCGTGAGATACCACTGTGACCACCTGTGACCTTTGGACTTTGGGGAGCCCAAAAGGGAAGGGTCAGGTCCCTCTGGACTTTGCTTCGCCTAGTTTTCTGCTCCTGGTAACATCAGTGACCGTGGTTAGTGAGCTGCCACCCAGAGTGACACCATGGGGGTCAGGGCACTGCCAGCTAGGAGATCTCAGAAAATAGAATGTGGAGGCCCTGAACTTTTGGATAAATATTGATTGCATTAGCAAAATTCAAGCCATTAATATACTTTTCCAAATACCACCAAAAGTCAAAGAAAACAAAACTTAAACCATCACGCAATGGATAATACTAATAGCTAGCACTTATTGAACACTGAGTATCTGCCAAACTCTGTGCGGAGCATTTGAGTAGTTTCAGCTCATTATTGCTCATTGTCTTCCCTTGTTGGGTCCAGAACCTTTAAATCAAGAAGGTTTCTGATGACCTTCCTCCTTTCCACCCACTTCCCCTGCTCAAAAAAAAAAAAAAAAAAAAAAAAAAAAAAACAGTTTTTTTGTACCCACTCCCCACCCCCCACTAAATGGTTTGAAACATTCCCCTGGGACGGTGATACCCACACCAGCCTTGTCCCTCCTCCCTAGCAGAAGTCTCCCCTTTGGAAGCTCTGTCCAGATAAGGTTTCTGAAGCATCTCCTGAGTGGTACTATCTCTACCCGGTCTCTCCCTAAGGCCTGAAGTCTTGCCTCCCCTGTGCACACTCTGACCCTGCTGATCCCACTCGGTTTGCTGGGCCAGCCCTGGAGAATGACCCTGCAAACCGCCCTTCCCCTCACACATGCGCACGCACACAGGCGGGGAAGAAATAAGATGCCATGTACTGAGTTTATTGTCTAATGGTAAACCAAAGAGATTTCATGTAATCGTGGATGGAAAGGAAGATTAAAAACTGGAGGAAAAAGCAGCTCTGTGGAAGAGTATCAAGCAGTTCCGTGGAATGCTTCCTTAGCACCAAAGAAGACAAAAGAGACCAAAACAATTTATTTTACATAAAGGTAACCTAGGTGTGACCTCCAGGTTACCTTTTAACAAACAGGGCAGTGGTATTAAAATTTGTCAGCAAAATCACAGTGTGAAGTTAACCATACAAAAACCAAATCTGTAAGACTTTCCACTTTTGTGTAACTTCCCCTCCAGATTATCGTGGATGATGATGACAGCAAGATATGGTCGCTCTATGACGCAGGTCCCAGGAATATCAGGTGTCCTCTCATCTTTCTCCCCCCAGTCAGCGGGACTGCAGATGTGTTCTTCCGGCAGATTTTGGCTTTGACCGGATGGGGTTACCGGGTGATAGCAGTAAGTATTATTGATTCAGTATTCCAGTTCGGGGCTTTGTGGTTTTTTTTTTTTTTTTGTGCTTCTGTTTCTGATTGACTGTAGTGCAGGGCACATTTTTTTTATTGAGGTAAGATATTGTTTCCCTTTTTGAAAATGGAAAGTGAAGCCTTCTGAGGGAAGGTGGTACAGTACAGAGACTACAGAGATGCTGAGGGACAAGCCTCTGTTGGGACCCTTCTCTACTCCCAGCTTTTCTGTGCGTTCTCTCCCGTAACTCTGGTCAGTAGGAAGCACTGTCCTTATTCAGAGAGGAGGACACTGAGGTCCAGGCCATTTTCGTGATCGCCGCAGGTCGCACAGCTGGTGGGTGGCAGAGGGAGAGCCCAGCTCAGTCCTCGGACTCCACTTTCACTCCTCCTTTGTCACACCAGGGAGGTGAGCGTGGAATACGAGACAGCAAAGCGATCCACTAACATCCAGGTGACTGAAAGCTTCCTTTCAACCTTTGACCGTTGAAGTGAGGTTCACTGATAAGTTCATATCCTTAGCATTTGATTAAGAACTTTTTGGTTTCTAGTTGTTTATTTTACCACTGAGCCTGGTCTAAATCTACTTTCTCATTGGTCATTCTTGAGTCGTCTCCTTTGGGAGAACGGTGCGGGTGGGGAAGGCCCCGTAGCTGTGACTGGTGGTTTTGGCACGCCTCCACCGTGGAACGACAGGGGAGGTCGGGCTGCTAACTTCAAAGGAGAGACTCCTTTGCTGTGGAGCTGGAGGTTGTCTCTGGGACCCGCAATATTAACATGTACGTGGTATTTCCTGTGGGGCTACTGCTGTTATTATACATTTTATTTCCTATTTAACGGAAAGGAAATGTGGGCCAGATCTCTTCTCTGGGAAGGTAACCAAAAATTCTACTAAGGGTACCACCAGCCAGGACCACACAAAGCAAATCCAATTCCTCTTCCTCCTGACAACGCTTTTCTTTCTCAAGAAAACTAGTTATTATCGGCAGACACCGCCTGCTGCCTTCCTCCCAGGTCTTGTCTTCTCTGCTTAAATTTTCCCAGAGTCTTGAACCATCCCTGGTATGGCTATTGGTGTCCCTGTGGCGTAAGCGCTCTTGTTTTGGGCTCTCAGCCGTCCCTTCTGGTGGACAGCACTCCGTGAGAGCAGGGTGGGGACCACCTCATCCCAGTGCCCTCGGCCTCGCACATGACCATGCCTTTCCTGAAATCAGATGCCACGTGCAGAGCCACTGAGAAATGCTATTAGGAGAGGCCACAGTTTCCAGATGTACATGAGTTACAATTTGCCTTTAGAGCTTTTAAAATAAATTTTTAAATTTGTTATTATTTCAGTTGCAATATCCAGTTTATTGGGACCATCTTGAATTCTGCGATGGATTCAGGAAACTTCTAGACCACTTACAACTGGATAAAGTGAGTACCACGACAGTACTGACGTGTGACCTGAGTGCAGCGTTTACGTTGCGCAGCCTGCTGTTGCCTTTCTCTTATTTTTTAATAACAGCTCGTTTAAGATGAAAGTCGCATACCATACCATTTCCCTTTTTCAAGAGTGTAATTCAACGGTTAGTACCTTTACAGAGATGCGTAGTCAGCCCCAGCGTCAGTTTCAGAGCTTTCTTTTCACTCCAGAAGGAAACCCCACACTCAGCAGCTACCCCTCGCCCGCCCTCCCTCTAACCCCAGCCACCTACTCTACTTTCTGTCTCTATGTATTTTTCTATTCTGGATGTTTTGTATAAATGGAATCATACTGTCTGTGGTCTTTTCTGACTGGCTTCTTTAGCCTAGCACAAAGTTTCTGAGTTTTATCCATGTATCGGTACTTCATTCCTTTTTATTTTCAAATAATATCCCATGGTACGGATGTAGCACCTTTTATTTATCCATTCGTCAGTTGGCGCACCTTTGGATTGTTTCCAGAATATTTGGCTGTTACAAGTAATGCCACTGAGGACGTCCATGCACGGTTTTGGTGTGGGCATATGTTTTCCATTTCCTCGAGTATAGAGTGGGATTACTGAATCATAGTTTTCTTAATCAGAAACTGCTTAGTGGTTTCATTTTCTAATGCAATCTGTGAACAGTGTTTTTTAACTTGTATAGTTTGTACACACAGTTGTATTGTTTTCTTGAGAGATGTACAAACTGCATCTAAATACGGTGTATCCTAAAATTCTAACAGCTTGTAGGTATCTTAGTCTATTGGCCAGTAGTGACATTCTATTCTGTAGTTGGTGACAGTTAAAATTTTTTTAAAAAATACATTTATGTTCAGGATTGGTCATTGTTATAGGATCCTCCCTGTGTTTGTTTACAATTAGGTTCATCTTTTTGGGGCTTCTTTGGGAGGCTTTTTGGCCCAGAAATTTGCTGAATATACTCACAAGTCTCCCAGAGTCCATTCCCTCATCCTCTGCAACTCCTTCAGCGACACTTCCATCTTTAATCAGACATGGACTGCAAACAGGTGAGAGCGCGAACATTCAGCCAGACGTCTTCCTCTCTGTGTTCAGTGGAAATTTGAAAAGGTTTGCTTTTGTGTTTGTCTGTCTGTCTGTCTGTTTGTTTGTTTGTTTATTGCACCAGGGCAGGAGGGAGGGCAGTCATATCTGCTTCTGTCTTCTGAAACTGCCCTGGCTTTTAAAATTAGAAATAGTCACCTTTGCAAGAGAAAAGAATTGAATGAACCCTGAAGTCAGCTGTTTCATTTACTCAGAATTATTGTGTAGCTCTGTTTACTAGGCATCCGCTTGCTCTCGCTGCTTCCCTTCGGTGCACACGCAGCTTTCTCATGTCCTGCTCGTTCTACTCGTTTTGTGCCAACAGTTCTGTGTATTGACCAACGCGGTTTCTTTAGGCATTTGGCTTCTCCCAATTTTTTATCATGTTCTCCTGTAAGTCTTGTACAAATTACCTTTTTCCTTCCCTCTCTGGGTTATTTCCCGGAGTCTCTCCAAAATGGAGGAACTGGAGCATTTAGTCTGTCAGCGGGAATTCTGCGGGTCCTGATGCTTACTGTTCCTGCTTTTCAGAAAGGTGGGGACGGGGACTGCTTTGTGGGGCAGCGGGGCGTGTCTGCTTCCTCTGAGCCACTCTTGCATTGATTTTGTCATTTTAACTAGTCTGATAGGTGTCTAATGGTGCCTTAAAGCTGACTTACGTGCATTTCTTTCATTGCTGACAAGGCTAGGCTCTACTCTAGAAAAAAGCTCAGTGACCAAACATACCTGTCTGATCAGGTTGGTTTTCACGTAATGTTACAGGTAAATGATATTTTCGTGATTTTCACATCTCCTTAAGATTGTACTGTTATTTTTTAACACTTTTCCTGATGTCATCTCAGTAGTTTACTCAGCATTCATGCAACGATTTCTTGTATATGTCAGCTACAAGTACATCATATCCAGGTGATGTACTAAAGCTCTTTGATTATTTTTGATGATTTTTTTTAAAAAGATTTTATTTATTTATTTTTAGAGAAAGGAAGGGAAGGCGAAAGAAAGGGAAAGAAACATCAGTGTGTGGTTGCCTCTTCCATGCCCCCTGCTGGGGATCTGGCCTGCAACCCAGGCTTGTGCCCTACACTGGGAATCGAACTGGTGACCCTTTGGTTCACAGGCTGGCACTCAATCCACTGAGCCACACCAGCCAGGGCTATTTTTGGTGATTTTTAATGTTTCAATGGTTAGAAGCCAAGACTGATCCCATTTCATGTTCTTGCAGATTAGCTAATTTTTATCAAATACCTGAGCACTTACTACGTGCCATACACTGAGGCCAAAGGGGTGAACATAGCCAACAGGGTCCACCCCTCACAGAGCAAACCTAGGCGTTGGCCTTTTTAGAAGATAGGAAAGCTGTGGGGACAGGTGGGGAACTCAGGTAAGTGAAGGACGGCCGACTGTTCTTGTGAGGGAAGCTCCGCTGCCCACAAGGCCATTCTACTGAGCATGTGCATCAGGAGGTGGTCTGCAGCTTTTATAGGTCTTTTCATAGGCTTAGAGAAATTAGTGTTTACCCTACATAATGGCTCCTAGCATTTGTAATTAATGGAATAAATATCAACCAAAAATCACATAATAGAAATCCATAAAGATGGAATTGTCTTGAGTTAGCCCAGTTGAATCTAATAGCAAACTTTGGGAGGTACAATAAATCTTCCATTTTGCTGTTTTGAAATATCAGTCAATCCAAAGGTGATGTAAACATGAAGGTTGATACCTTAAGTTTTCAGTCTTCTAGAGGAAATAGCTTAGCACTGGAAACAAGGCCAGTTGGAGGGGGAGGAAGTCTTGGAATCATCAGAGTGTCTACCTTAGTAAAGGTATTTTGAAATATCACTTATAATTATTCAAATTCTCAAGAATTTAATCATATTTAAGCCATAACTCTTTGGGAGCTCTGGAAAGTTTATATAAAAACAAGATGCTGAGCCCTTTGAAAGAAGGAACTAGGTCTTTTTTATCTTTAGATCCCAAGTACCTAACTAATACAGTGCTGTAGGGTTGAATAAATATTCACTATTTACATGTAGTCTTGGCAGTTTAAATGATCAGGTCTTTGTTTTACAGCTTTTGGCTGATGCCATCATTTATGCTCAAAAAAATAGTTCTTGGAAACTTTTCATCTGGCCCAGTGGACCCTGTGATGGCTGATGCCATTGATTTCATGGTGGACAGGGTAAGGATCATGGCATCCGGGACGGGGTGGGTGGGTGCAGGGAAACCATGTACTGGGAGCTGTCGTGTTTGCCTGGTTCCTGAAGGTAATCGGTCTCATGTAGTATGTATTAGAGCAGACTTGAGTATTAACTTCAATGAATCCAAAAGATATTACTGCTGGTAACTCATCAGAATCACTGTGGGGAGCTTTTCAAAGTACAGATTCCAAGGCCTCACACCAGACCATTGGACTGAAATTCCTGGACATGGGACTCCTGTGTTTTTATTCCACTCTCCCCACCCACCCCCACTGTCCTTGGGTGAATCTGATGTAGCAGGTCTCTAGATTCACATTTAGAAAGTACTGGGGTAGATGATGTTTCTGAAGTCTTAGCCAGCTCTGAGGTCTCCTAAATGTTTGTCTGTCATCTTGGAGCTGCGGGAACTGGCTTGCTGCCCATGGGCACGTAGCTAAAGAAGCAGTTCCAGCTGAAGACTATGAAAGACAAGTTCCCAGAAGAGGAAAGTACCAGCACCTGAGAGGCCTCATCGATGTGTCTCAAGTACATTGTGTTTTCTTATCAGTGACCTTTCTGGCCCCACCACACATGATACCACTTTTATAAGCATATATTGTCTGTGGATTTAATATAAATGTGAAAAACAAAATTAATTCAAAAATTTTACCTATGTTTCTTTCTGTAGCTGGAAAGTTTGGGTCAGAGTGAACTGGCTTCAAGACTTACCCTGAATTGTCAAAATTCATACGTGGAACCTCATAAAATTCGGGACATCCCCGTGACCATCATGGATGTAAGCTTCCTTTTAAGTCACATAGATGCTCTATCTTTTCAAATGTGCATGTCAAGATCCTCCTCATGATTATTGTATAATTTTTCAATGTTCTTCAAATGCAGCCCTGAAAAAAATTTTTTTTAACTCCCCAGCTTTCTTAATTCCAAAACAGTCTATTTATTGCTTATTCTGTATTTTTCCCGGCAGGAATAACACCATTGAAATCAGAATAAATTTAATCAAACATGCTAGTTCTTACCCACTATGGTGTATTTTTGTTATTCTTAGCAGCAGCTCAGCTATCACACATCTGGGCAGCAGGAGAAGGTACCTCAGGAGGGCGGAGAATCAAGAACTCCATAAGTCTAATTAGTAGAAAAACTACTTACATCTTTGAGTTGTGGTAAAATATGCATACAAAAATTCACAATTTTGTACCATTTTTGAGTGTGCCATTTAGTGGCTTTGAGTACATTTACAGTGCTGAGCAACCATCACCATTACCTATTGCCAGAACTTTTCACCACCCCGAACTGCAACTCCGTGCCCCTTACACAGCACTCCCCACTGCCCCTCCTCCCGCCCCTGTAGCCGTGTGGCAGCATGTGTCAGGATGTCATCCCTTTGTAAGGCCAGGTCACATCCCGTCGTATGTCTAGACCACATTTTATTTATCCATTCATCTGCCGATGGGTTGTTTCTGCCTTTTGGCTATTGTGAATAATGCTGCTCTGAACATGGGTGCACAAACCTCCGTCTGAGTCCATACTTTTCATTCTCCTGGGTCTACACCTAGAAATGGGGTTGCTGGAATCATATCAGTGATTCTGTGTTCAGCTTTTTGAGAAACCATGATATCATCTTCCACAGTGACTGGCATTGCACACTCCCACCAGCAGTGCACACGGTTCCAGCTGTTCCACATCCTCGCCGGTGCTGGTTCTTTTCTGTCGTTTTGATGATGGCTGTCCTAGTGGATGTGAAGCGGTATTTCACTGTGGTTTTGGCTTGTATTTTTTTAATATCATAGAACTATTTTGCTTCAAAACTAGATTTATCACTAAATTCAAATAACGGTATTTTAAAAAGTTCATTTTTGTCAGTAAATCATTATAAGCATGTAAACAATAACTTATCATTTTACACTATAATGTCTGCATTCTGACACTCACCATGACGTGGAGCAGGTGTTTCAGGACTCTCAGTGAGATATTCACTCACAGCGCATTCCATCTGCTTGCTCATCTTTTAAAACTGTGCCCACCACTTGGATGTATGGTCATGTATAAGCGTTGGCAAGTTGAGATGCATTTTTTCATTGCTTCTTTTAAATTACTTTTTGAAAAACTTTTTTGCATATGTGTATAAACATCAATTTGTATAGGTATTGAAGAATATCTGAAATCATACGCCCCAAACTGCTAGCACTGGCTCTAGACTTTTTCTTATACTCTTTAAATTTTCTTATAATTTTTTTTAACTGAGCATATTCTACTTATGTAGCTATGTTTAATAATAAAATGTTCTTTTGGGCTTTTATGATCTTTTTTGAAATTAATTGGCATTTTCTTTTTCTTTTTTAAAGATTTTATTTATTTATTTTTAGAGAGAGGGAAAAGGAAGGACAGAGGGAGAGAAACATCAATGTGTGGTTGCTTCTTGTGCACCCCTTCCTGGGGACCTGGCCTGCAACCCAGGCATGTGCCCTGAATGACTGGGAAGTGAATTGGCAACCCTTTGTCCTCAGGCCATCACTCAATCCACTGAGCCACACCAGCCAGGGCTAATTGGCATTTTCAGTAATGTTTGTTCACTATTAATATTGTATTAATTTAATTAGCTATGTTTGAGGAAAAGGGAAATTCATAGGAGAATTTTCCCCCCATAAATGCAAGAAGCGTTTGGCAGCAAAACCTGTAGTTAGTGTCTTACGTTGGAATTAGAGTCGGCAGGGCCAGCAGGAAGAGGTGCCCGGAACTGCATAGGGCTCTGTGAGCAGCTCCTCATGAGCAAGGAATGCTGAGGGTCACCCTTTCCATACTGTGAAAAGAACACACCGATATACCAGCAGGTTTCAACCTTGTCTTTCTTACAAAGGTATTTGACCAGAGTGCACTTTCCACTGAGGCTAAAGAAGAAATGTACAAACTGTATCCCAATGCCCGGAGGGCTCACCTTAAAACAGGAGGCAATTTCCCGTACTTGTGCAGAAGTGCGGAGGTGAATCTTTACGTACAGGTGAGTCCCAGCTTGGAACCCAGAGCACTTTGAACCCCAAAGTCTATGATTTGAAACATAAAACTTTTTTTTTTATAGTGGAGTAGGAGAACTACAGAATTCTCTGTAGGAATGAGGCATCGATTCAAAAAAGTTGGCTAATGTTAATAATTTATAGGAGCATTGGAGCAGGTACATTAGAGATACCCGGGTCGCTCTGCTCACCATCCCTTTTCTAAGAACCACAGGCCCGCCCGCCTCTACACACCAAAGCAGCCATTTGGTAGGATGTGACCTTGCCCCCTGGACACAATGAGTTCAGTCAGAGCAGGACACCAGATGGAAATGGGGTCAATCTGAGTTCCATGAAGCGACTTCTTGATCTATTTTTAACGCATTCAAAAAAACCACAAAATAAAAATACCACCTCTTCATCCTCTTCCTAAATGGACGTTAGAATATCAGTGAGACCAAGGTGGGGGAGGGATGGAAGCAAGGGAGGGAGGTGGGTTTGGCTGGGGTGGGGCGGGGGTGGGGGGGGTAAATGCAGACAACTCTAATTAAACAGCAATAAAATAATAAAAAAAAACATATACGTAGACACAGCAGTATGATGATAGCCAGAGAAAAAGGGGGCTTGGGGGTAGGTAGGGGTGGGCAGAAGTGGGGGATGGGGTAAAATGGGGATGCAAAGAGACTTCGCTTGGGGCAGTGGGCGAACCATGCAGTGTGCAGATGATGTTTTGTTGAGTTGTACACTTGAGACCTGGATAAATTCAATAAAAAATAAAATAAAATAAAAAGAATACCAGTGAGAAATGATTACTTCAGCAGAAAGTATCAAGAGTCTTAAAAAAACTCACATCCTTTGAGCCTGTCCCCACTTGTGGAAATGGGTCCTAAAGAGAGGGTCCTAAATATGGTAAAACTCCGTGCCCAGTGAGTCATCACAGTGCAGGCGAACGGCAGGGGTGGGAAGGACCTGCCATGCGGCCGCAGGGTGGGGTGGGAGCGATCCCCCACTGGAGCCGCACGCACCACTTAGGATGTCTATGAAGTTTGTCTGAACTTGGAGAGACTGACTACATATTAAATAAGGAACAAAAATCCCAAATTGTGGTTTTTTAAAAAAAATACATCAACTTTTCTGTGTTCTCCAATTTTTCTCTAATTAGTATGGATTACTGTAATTTTAGAAGTACAAGGCATTTATAGACAATGGTGACATTTAAAGTAATGATTCTGCATTTCTACAGATACATTTGCTGCAATTCCATGGGACCAAATACGCAGCCATCGACCCGTCGATGATCAGTGCTGAGGAACTCGAGGTGCAGAAAGGCAACCTCGGCGTCAGTCAGGAGGAGCAGTAGTTGGGGCCTCAGCTGGTGCTGCTGCTGGCGAGTGACCCGCGCGCTCTTGCACAATCAGTGATGTCAGTGCGCACCAGTTGGCCCCTCTGCTCAGTTTGTCAGGCTCACCGGTCACCACTGTTTGGAAGTAGGACTGATTGTCACCTCCGTGACAGGTGGCAGCTCTTCCAAGCCAGTGTAACTGTTCCCTCTTCGGTTTTTTTAACTTTTGAATTTGAAGAGGTACTTTTGAAGAGTCCCGTTTTAATAATTGTGAAAATTTTGCTACCAAAAGTCTTTACCATCGTGTTCTTATGTGAATGTTAATTTGTGATGTTTGAGATTTTTTGGGGGGTGGGGGTATTTCTTTGTCTTTTTCCCTTTCCTTATTATTTTATTTGTTGTGAATACCATACATCTAGATTGTGTATCAGAAGGACATTGGTTACGTTGATGCTTTCTTGGTTATAACCATGACCAGAGTGCCAAGGCTGCCATCGCACTGTCTGCTCTCCTGCAAATCAACTACTTCTGATTTCCAGTTACGCAAATTGTTTTGAGTTTTAGCTCTTGTCTTTCTAGCCATTACAGTCATTTGGAATAAAAATTCAATTTCAGTGAGTGGCTTTTGTAATTACTGTAGCTAGCCAACCAGACTACACAGGCATAGGACTTGCTGAGAAGCAGGCCATGGTGTTTGCCAACTCGGTGTGACTCTAGGTAAATTACTTAATCTCTCTAAAGCAGCGTCTCCAACCCTGGGACCGCCAGACCCGTCTGTGGCCTGTTAGGAACTGGGCCACAAGCCAAACTCACCAGAGCTCCACCTCCTGTCTCCCTGCCCACCCCCCACCCCCTCCCCCAGACACAAATCCCCTTCCCTTACATGGAAGGACCGGTTCTTCATGCCAAAAAAGTTGGGGATCAGACCACCCCTCTAAGTGTGGTTTGCTCATTTATTCAGCTGCTACTACATGCCAGTAATTTTCATACATTTTTTTTCTCTTTAACGGAAAATTTTAAACATGCGTAAAGTAGAAAAAATAATATCATGAGCCATGTCCCAATCACTAGCTCCAAAAATTATCAGCTGGGGCAGTGTTGTGTCATCTCTCCCCCACCGTCGCTTCCACACCTACCCCTGTCACTGTCACTGGGCTACTTAAAGCAGTTTCCAATACCATGGGATTTCACTTATAAGTATTTTTATACACCCCTTCAAGAAATAAAATAACTGTAATACCATTACCATGCTTAAAAATTCACCAGCAATTCCTTATGTCATTAGTCAATGTTCTCATTCACGACTACCTCATAAAGGTCCTTTTATGATTGACTTGTCCTCATCAGTTTCCACACAAAGTTCACGCTTTTTATTTGATTGAAATGTCTCTTAAATCTCATAAATTCCTCTGCCCTATATTTTTTTCTTGCCATTTATTTGTTGAAACAGTCTAGGTTTATTTGCCCTATAGAATTCACCACAGTCTGGATTTGGCTGATTGCAGCCTCACAGTGTTCTTTATTTAACTTGTTTCTCTGTCCCTGGTGTTTCCCATAAACTTGATCAGGTTCCAGCTCACTGTTTTTGGCAGGAATGTTCCATAGGTGGAGTTGGGTGCTTCCTGTCGGGAACTTCAGGAGGCACATCATGTCTATTTTTGTCTAAGTTCTTAAAACTTCTCGGTGGCTTCGGGCATCAGCCTGATCCAGTCATTGGAAAATTTCGCTGATGGTGCAGCTGCCACTGCTGATCACTGCACAGAAGCATCCCTTCCTTAGGGTTACAGGACAGTGACGATACTCCCATTTTTATCACACTGGCATTTATTAACTGGAGTTTGCTGATTAAGCAATAAACCTCAGCTTTCCCCCATTAACTATTTGGTCTCTCTGAGGACAATTTAGACAAAAAATCAGCATGTATGCTTCTTTCCCTTCAAGTTTTCAGAATATGGAGTACTTTTTGAGGTTTCATCCACAACCCAGAGTAAACTGATTTTACAGGTGAGTAGACAGGTCAAGAGAAAGCTCGGCGTCCTGCAGTGAGGACTGGAGCTGGCATGCCAGGCTGGGTCTTAAAGCCAGTGGTCATTCCACAAAGGCTGCAGTGTCCTCTCTGGCTGCCTTGTGACTTGACAACCATGGGAATTATGGGAGCAGTTGGTAAACCGTGAAGGCAGGGCTTGCCATTTCTATCTGTGAGCCCTGGGTCTTCTTGAGGCTGCCATGGTTTCACAGTGTGTGTCTTGACTTCCCAACAAAACAGGAACTCCTGTGGGCAAGGCCACTCTGCTGCATGCGATAAGCAACCCCTCCCCTCGCCTGGTGCAGCAATGGGCCAGGACTGCCCTCCACTTTCTTTTCCTGTTCTCCCTTTGTGAGTCATGCCCCCTACCAGCTTTAACTGCTCCCTGGCTCTACAGCCTGACCACTGCCATTTCCAGCCCTGGTGGACTTTGAGTGCTAGCCCTGAGTACCTATCTATTAGGTCTATCTATTAGGTCAGCCTTTAACAGGCACCCCAGACTCTACTGGCAAAAGCCACACTTGTCCCCACTGCTCAAACCTGCCCTTTCTCTCCAAAACCCCATTATCTCAGTTCCCAGCATCACAGTTCCTCAGATTTCCCAGCTAGAAACTCAGCCACCTTGGACCCACAATCCCTACACCCCATCCCCTGGCATGCATCAGACTGAAGCAGATGCTGAGATGAAACCTGGGGTGCAAGACGTTAATTGAGGATCAAAGGAAGGAAAGTTGCAAAAGGTAGATGGATTGGGCATCTGTGACGCAGGCCCAACCAGGCACGGGCTGACAGCGAGTGCGGAGCTCCGGGGCTTGTAGTGCCCACTGGAATAGCGTCCCAGAGGGCTGAGAAGGCCCACCCTCTGCACACCAGGCCCCTCACAGCCCTCCTGCCCCTCCAGCTCATCTCTCCTCCATCATTGCTTCTGGTGTTCCAGCCACACCATTCCCCAAACAGATACAGCTCCGGGCCATTGCATAGACTACTTTTTGCTTGGAATGTGCTTTGTTTGCCCACTTCTATCTTCTCTGTGAGCCTCTCACCTTCCTCCCCCTTACCTTCTCCAAGGAAGAATAAATCCCATAGTTCTCTGCATACACCCATCATAGCACCAACTGCATTATATTCCATTATTGGTGTCTGAGCCCCTGTGCCACCCAGACCACCAGCTTCCAGTGGGCAGGAACTGTGGGCTACTCAGTGGCGCTCCCCGGCGGCTCCCAGCAGACTGCCTGGCACGGAGACAGTCAGTGTTGACTGCTGATTGCAAGCTGTAACAGCTGTGGTTACATAGAACCAATCCACGACAGCTTGTTGGGTTTGAAATTTTGCCCTAGATCTCCCAAACAAAGGAAACGAGTATTGAATTTGAGAGCTATTTCAACATTTCAATTTTATTTTAAGAACTTGTTATTTTTGTCTCAAAAAATACAAAATTCATCGTGCAAAATTCATCCAGATAAATGTTCTAAGTCCCGTACAGTACAAAATACCTTTCCCAAGTGGAAGATGGAAGAGGAGGGTTTCCTACCTCAACACAGCACATGCAGAAGAGCAGGTTCCACAGGGCCCAGAGGCCGTGTGTTATGTGGGGTTTGGGGGGGCATTCTGAGGCCCACCGTGAACTGAAGGCCTCAGGCCAGATACATCTCTCAGACCATAGGTCACTGCCTGTAAAATGGGCTTGTTTCAAAGCCTCTCTTTTCAATAGTTTTAGTTCGTGTGTGTTTTATTAATTGACTTTTTTTTAAAGAGCTAAAACAATAGCAGATAATAGAGTTCCCATATACCCCTCTCCGTGACACAGTTTCCCCTGTGTTAACTTGCATTAGTGTTAGTACATGTTTGCAGGCTTACTGTAGGATAAATTCCCAGACGTGGGATTGCTGGGTCAAGGGGTAAGTGTATCTGTAATTTTGTAAGCAATGAATGCCACGTTGCCTTTCAGAGGATTGCACCATTGTGCACTCCCACCAGCCAGGAGTGACAGCTGAAACCCCTTCGAGCTCTAACAGTTTTTGTTCTCCCTGCTTCCCAGGACTCAGGCCCAATGCGTAACTTTGTGAGGAGTTTTTCTAAGAAGTGGGCTCCCCTGCCAGCCACAGCCAGCTGTGCCACATGCAAAAGAGCTCCAATTAGACAGAGAGAGCTTGCAGGAAGGACTTCCAGGTTTCCAGCGCAGATACTCTCTATGTGCTGTGAAACCGAAAAGCTTCCAAAGTCACATTTCCCTGGAACCACAGGCCCAGATTGGTGTGTCTGACCTGCATGATACCTGCGCTTTCCTGTCACCTAAAAGTGAACCGCCAGACCAGCCTGTGCCATCCCATACGGCTGACACTTGCACAGGTGCCAATTTAAATCTCAAATAATTAAAGTTGAATACAATTTAAAATTCAGGTCCTCACTCCCACTTGCCACCTTTCAAGTGCTCAATAGCCACAGGTAGCTAGCTAGTCAGTGGCAAGTCCCAGGGCTGTCCAACCTGCAGCCCATGGGCCGCTTTCCGCCCAGGATGCCTGTGAATGCGACCCAACACAAAATCGTAAATTCACCTAAAACATTATGAGATTTCTTGTGTGATTACGTGTCACAATGTATTTAACATGTGGCCCAAGACAGCGCTTCTTCTTCCAGTGTGGTACAGAGATGCCCGACGGTCGGACCCCCCGCCAGTGCACAGCATTGGTCCAGAACACACCCATTACCGCAGAAAGCTGGGTTGAATAGAGCCGCTCCAGAGAGCAAGGCTTTGTGTGGGGCTGGAAAAGGGAGAAGGACAACTAAATGCTGGGTGTGATCCTCGACGGGGTCCTGGCCCAGAAAAAGGACACGAGTGGCTCAACTGACCCCGCCTGAATGAGGTCTGAAGAGAAGCTAGCATATCCTGTGTGTTCCCTTCCGGATTGTGGAAATTATGGTCTGGCTGTGTAACATGTTAATGCTTGGGGAAGCTGCATTGTGAAGGGCGTTTGGACATTCCTCATATTATTTCCGCAACATTTTTGTAAGTCTGAAATGATTTCCAAAAAAAGTTGTAAAACTTAAACAAATCTTAAAACAAGAGGGAAACAATGAGAGTGTGCGCCTCTTGAACTGTCCGAGTGTACGGACAAACCTGGGGACAGACGCAGCTGTGGAGGAAGCGCAGCATTCCTAAACACCAGGGAACGAGTGAAGGGAGGTCCATTTTGTAAGTGATGGATGGAGCCCTTCGCCAGGCTGGGGAGACGGCAATGCTGGGTTTGGCACCTGACCTCACCACCTGATTAGCGGGTTGTCTAGCCTGAGTCCCTGTCCTCTCTGGAAAGATGCCCCTTGCACCCTGCGAGGCTCTGAGATGATGGAGGTGAAAGTGAGCTGAGAGATGCAAAGGACCATACCTGTGAGAAGGGATTACCAGCAAAACCTGAGACAGGCCCTGCCTGACTGTGTGGTTCAGTGAAAGCAGTTGGAGGTTTGTTAACTTGTTATCAGTGGGTTTTGTTTTGAAGCCCTTACTTAAATGGTGCTTGTCTTCTGTTCAGTAGCCCCTACTCTGAGGTCCCAGACTCCTGAAGGTCCGGCCCCTCGGGTCACATGGCTGCACACTTCCTGGGGGTGCTCAGGTCAGCATTTGCTTCCTTCCTGATGTTTTCTGCAAAAGACAAGACTCCTATTGCCTCACGTTCCCCAAGCTCTGCCTCCCAGGGCTGGTTTTAGGGCTTAATGGGCTGCCAGAGTTTGTGTTAAAAGAAGCAGCAACAATGCTATTTAACATCTTGGAAAAAGAAAAAGCTATGCCCCATTCCTCTGCTCTGCGGTGACTGTTTTTCCATCTTGCCGGTGGCAGCTGTGAAATAACCAGCGTGCCTGGGCTTTCCTTTTCCCCTCCATGACTTGCTGCCGTTTGTCCTCGTTGCCACATGACGAATGTAGCCTTCAGCACCATTGGTGACCGCCTGATACCCATCCTGCGGCTGTCCCATGAACACTATGCCCACGGACATTATGGTGGTTAAGGCTCTGCGCTCCTGCGCTGACCGTGTTTTTCACGAGGGATTAGTACTAGGGCCTTTCATCCCTCTTGCCTGATGGTTCCGTGGGATGCCTTGCGTACAAATGAGGCTCTCGGGATTGAAAACTGTTTTCTTTCTTTCTCTTTTTTTCCACTTACGGAATTCATTTATTTCATTCTGTTTGTTTAATAGCTAGAATTCAAAAGTTGTGATGGCCTTGGACATTTTGAGATCTGACTGGTTCAACTCATACTGAGCCAGTTCTGGTCCATGTGTCTTAATGTTTGTGAAAAAGAACTCTGCAGGCTGTTTCAGCTTTATTCCAAACTTAAAAAGAAAAATCAAAGTATAGAGACCCGGAGAGGAAGAGATGGTAGTGTCATCAGCTTTGGGGCTGTGAACGCCACAAGGTCACCTGGGCCAAGACCTTCTTTGCCTAGATGGGGAAACCAGGGCCAGGAGGCACCGTGATTTGCCCAAGGCTCTGCCCGAGTCCCAGAAAGAGGCAGAGCTGGGACCAGGAGTCTGGGAGGTTCAGAGCCAGCACCCCAGCACTGTGGTTTGCACAACCCTTGGAAGGACCTGCTGCATTCCAGTGGGGGCCATGCAGCCCAGACCCTGGGGCCCAGCTCTACCCTGAGCAGGAGCTGGGCAGAAGATGCTCTTACCAGCCAGGTCCCTCCTGCCAATGGCCACGAGGCCCTCGAAAAGCGCTTTGCTGGGGTTCTCACCCGTTGTGGCCACACCATGCAGCCAGATGAGCAGCATCCGATGACCATGCTCCTGGTAGCTCTTGGTGCCTGAGGACCATGAAGGAGAAAGAGAAAGGGAGAAAGAGCCAACCTGGCCTGCTTAGCATGAGCCAGGTCTCTGCATGTGTCTACACTGCCCTGTACTGCCTCCTGAACACCAGGCCCTATGAGCTCTAGCAGAGTTCAGCCCAGAGCTGGGGACAGGAGGGGCAGAGCAGCCTCAGATGGGGTGGGATGGGGGTTTTGTGTTGGGGACCTTTGAACCTCCCACACCCAGGCTTTCTCCTGAGCATCTGCCATGCACGCTGTTGGTGTCACTTTTAAGAGAGAAACGATTGGCTCTCGTGAGAAACGATTGGCTCTCGTGGCAACGTGATGCTCGTGACTGCTCGTGACCGCATGCTTCATCTTTGGCTGCTCAGGACAATCTGTGCCTCGCATGCTAGTGGCCCTGTTCTACAGACAAGAAGGCTGCCCAGTCAGGGACAGAGCTGGCCATGCTCTTTCCCCTGCACCAGGGGTTCGCGACCAAAAGTGCCCATTGGGAACACCTGGGAAGCTTTAAAAAATACTGACACCTGGGTCTCCCCCGCCCCCACCCCAGAGATTCTGAAAAACTTGGGTCTGAGTGTAGCCTAGGCACTGAGTGGGTGTTAATTCTTCCCAGGTGAGGCCAATGCACAACCATGTTTGGAAAACAAGTGTTCACACTCTTCAGTGCTGCTGGTGGTGTTAACTTGTTATTAAACTCTGTAACTAGGTCTGCCCTCCCAGCTGGGAATCCCCAGCTGGGGACACCCACACTCAGGCACAGCAGTGGTGGACACAGCCATAGGGTCAAGGTCCATCCCTTCACCGTGTCCTCTGGCCTTCTGGCCCTCTGGGGGCCCTCAGTGTGCACTTCCTCATGGTGCTGCCCTTGGCGTGGCAGTCTCATTTGACCTATTTATTCACTAGCCTTTGCCGCCGGTGTTCCTTTATCATCTGTGGAAGTACTTATCTGTAATAGAGTTTACTTTCGGACACCTGGCTCTATTCCACTAATTGGTTTACTAATTGGTTTGCATATTTTTGTATCAGGTTTCTCTCTATATTAATCATTGGGTTGGCCAAAAAGTCTTTTTTCCATTGGACTGCTCTAGTAGTGCTTAGTTGTCTTAACTTCATTTGAAGCAATTGTGTTAGATTGTATTGCGATAGCTGTCACATTAGTGTGCTTATTTAAAAAAAAACTTATCAAAATCAGTGAATTTTTGTGCAGCCATTTTAATATTGAAGATGGAAGAAAATACACATTTTCAGCATGTTATGCTTTAATATTTCAAGAAAGGTAAAAATGCAACTGAAATGCAAAGAGAAGATTTGTGCAGTGTATGGAGAAGGTGCTGTGACTGATCAAATGTGTCAAAAGTGGTTTGCGAAGTTTCTTGGTACTATTGACATTTTGGCCAAATAATTATTTGCTGTTGGACTGTCTTACACATTGGAAGGTGTTTAGCAGCACCCCTGGGCTCTACCCACTAGAAGCCAATAGCGGGAGATGGCCGACATACTCAGAATATCCAAATCAATAGTTATTGGTGAAAATGAAAAATGTGTCTTTTATTTTCCAGAAAAAAACTGTAATGGACTTTTTGGCTAACCCTGTATTTTAGCTTTATAAACACTTAAGTCTGGTTGGGTTAGACTCTCTTCACTTTTTCTCCCCAAAATATTCAGTAATATATTTCATTTATTCTTTCATGTAAACTGCAGAATCCTTCAGTCAAGTTTCAAAAACCTCCTATATTCATTTGATTAAAACTGGATCAAAGTTTTAATGTAATTTGGGAAATATCAATCTCTCTACATGACACTTTCTAGCCGGGAATACAAGTTAAGTCTCCACTTACCCAAGTCCTTTCTCATAGTTTAACTAATTCCTATTGTTTTACTCATATGTCAGTAATATCTCTCTCTACAAACACACGCTAATGAAATGTAATCTTTTTTTAAAAATACCTCTGTGTATTTTGCCCACTTGTTAATGGTACATAGGAATACTATAGTGTTTGTGTATTTTATCATATATTTAGCCATTTCATTGACTTATTTTATTCTAAGAGTTTTTCAGCTGATTCTTCTGGACTTCCTGTGTATATAACTATAGCGCCTGAAATTAACAAATCTCTCTCTTCCTTTCCAATATTTGCTCTCATTTCTAATTCTGTTTCATGCCTTAGTACCAAGGCCAAAATTTCCAAATTGATGTTAAGTAATAGTAGCAATGGAAGCTCCTCTTTTTACAGGGAGTGCCTTTAGTTTCCTGTATGAACAACAGTAATCGGCTCTGGCTGGTTCATGAAGAAGGTGAAGTTCACAGATCAATAGGGAGGGAAAGGCAGAAGGCACAGCCTGTGCAAAGGCCTGGAGGAGAGAAAAATCACGTGGTGGGCTGGTAATGGCATGTGGCTTCATGTGGCTGGACTGTGGGTTGCACAGGCTTTTCCCCCAGAAGCACAGAAAACTGAACACACCCAAGCACCCCTACCCCTCTGCCTGCTGGCTGCTCTGAGCTGCCGGGGCAAGGCGGTACCTGTCCACTGTTGCTCGATGGCATGGACGTGGGCCTCAGTGAACTCCCAGCAATATGCCAGCTTCTTCCACTCCTGCGGCCGCAGGTACCTGGAGGCCAGTCGCCACAGCACAGAGCGAAGCTGCTGCGTTTCCTGCCGATGGTCCTGCTTAAAGGTCAGACTCTTCCCAGAGGGATCACTAGGGTCCCTGAGTGAGAGATGGTCCTGTAGGGCAGATCCCAAAAGTGGCAATCTGGGGGAATCTCTGCCAGGCTCTCCCCAATGATCCTGGACCCGGGCGTCATTACCAGCCCAGGGCTTAGTGTCCGCTACTCTGGTTTCTGCCTCAATGCCTTGCCTTGACCTCTGGACTCCAAGCTGCTCACACTGTTCCTCCATCCAGAATTCCTTTCCTCACCTCTCTGTCCCCTAACTCCATTGCCACAGTCAAAAGACCCCCCAAATGCCACCTTTTCCAGGAAGGCTTCCCAATTCTTCTCTTTTCTCTGTGTTTTTATACAGCACCAGTGTCAGCAGAGCGACTCAGCAGTTGTAGCTAAAACCAAGCAAGCCAAGAACCAGGCACTGGACTTGCCAAATCCCAACAAGTACTGAAGGGTAGGATTACAGAATTTTTTAAATGCAAAGCAGGTGATAAAATGAGAGGTTACAAAAGAATTATGTGATGGCATAAACTGTGCCCACAAAAGCCCCAGGAAGCCCCTCTAAAGAGAGTGGATGCAGAGTTCTGGTTGTTCAAAAGCTCACAGTGAGAAAAATCACCCTGGTGTCTGCATGTTACATCCTGGTCAAGTGTCTGGCCAGTCACCTGTGAAGTGATGACTCGTGAGTGAGCTTGCCTCTCACCTGGGGAGGTAAAGACCAGTTCCTTAGAGCTGTGTGCTTGGCTGCATCTGTGCATTGGGCTCATCCAGGAACTTTAAGAACCACTGATCCCCAGGCCAGAGATTCTTGAATTGGCCCGAGAGTAGGGAGGGGTAATTCGTGATTCTCACTGCACCTCTGCCCTAGTCGAGAACTTTTAAAGAGCAAGGCAGTTTAGAATTAAGCACAGGAATGCATTATTTCATCAAACCTTTGATATGAATATCTTGGTGTTACATTAAGGCATCATCTATTGTAAAGAGGGTATGATGTGTATGAGAATCTTGCATATCAGTGAAAGAGAATAATATCCCATGATTCCTATTGAAATTGGTTATCCACCAACTGATTTTAGAAGAGTTTTTTTTTTTTTTAATTTTAGAGGTGTAGAGAAGTTTACTAAATTTATAAACAATATTGGAATGTTTAAGATATTTGAAATTCACTGTATTTATAGGTTTAATTAACCGAATTTAGTAGAATAATTTTAAAATTTAGGATGCATGTGAAGTACTTAAAAAGAAAATCTATTAAATTTATTCATTCGGTTTAAAATGTTTATGGTAGTTTAATTAACTAAATTTATACATGGGACCAAATGCTAATCAAAAGCCTTCTTTTTATGTGACTGCTAAAATTTACTAGATTGTATAAATAGAATAATAAGACTTGTAAAACTAATTTAAAAGTTTAAGAAAAATTAGTTTTTAAATTTGTAATAAATCTAAATTTTTTAAATTAGTATTAATTTTTAAAACTGAAGTGAATGTAAACAATTACTTTCTTTGTATAAAAACAACCCTCAAAGACCCCCAAAACTCCCTACCCCCCCACATTTGCTGACTACTAGAACAGCAAACGCATGCCTTACACCAGCTATCCCTCCTCCCTCCCAGTTCCGCAACAGAGACTGATCACTCCCAGCACACTTCCCTTCTGGGCTCTGAACCCTCCCTGAATACAACACCCCCAGCAGAAATTCCACACGCCTGGAGAGGGCAGTGAGCCGGCACCAGCTGGCTATCTCTTTTTCCCCACACGCATGCATGCCTGTATTCACCCATCAACCAGGGGCCATAGAAGTGTCCACAGATCTCTCCACACGGGTGTGGACCTCAGTCAGGCTTGTTTCGGTGTGGTTTGGATGCCCCCCATCTCTGGACCCTCCCTAACAACCCCCATGGAACCTGAGGGGCCCCTGAGTTGGTCAAAGCCAGCTCCACCTGGAGCCAAGGTCACTGCCTTTCCTACAAGGAGAGACCAAGTGCAAGGAGGGTCTCAGTACCTTCTCCCACTTGTAGAGGCGGTCAGCTTTTATGATCATGTCCACCAGGATGACGTGGTTGCTGCGAGCGGCCACCGCCAGAGCAGTTTTCCCTTGCTGCAAGTGAGAAGCAAGAAGGGAAGCTGGAGTTTCCACCAGAGGGGTGTAAAGGAGCCTCTAGCAGCGACGTACCAACCTGGCTGCCCAGAGAAAGCAGTTTCCAGCCATCTACACTGGAGAGTAGAAAGGCTTTCTGGTCCTGACGAGGGAGGTGGAAATGTCACAGGTAGAATAAGGCAATAATAGTAATTCCAGCCTTGGCTGGTGTGGCTCAGTGGATCAAGTGCTGGCCTGTGAACCAAAGGGTCACAGGTTTGATTCCCAAATTAGGGCACATGCCTGGGTTGCGGGCCAGTCTCCAGTAGGGGGTGAGTGAGAGGCAGCCACACATTGATGTTTCCCTCTTTCTCCCTCCCCCTTTGTCTAAAAATAAATAAAACCTTTTATTTTTAAAATATTTTATTTCTTTATTTTTAGAGAGAGGGGAAGGGAAGGAGAAAGAGAGGGAGAGAAATATCAATGTATCGTTGCCTCTCACATGGCCCGCACTGGGGACCTGGCCCGCAACCCAGGCTTATACCCTGACTGGGAATCGAACCTCGAACCCTATGGTTCACAGCCCACGCTCAATCCACTGAGCTACACCAGCCAGGACCTAAAACCTTTAAAAAAAAAAAAATAATTCCAGCCACCACCTCCTGTGTTCTTTAGAATTTATGAAGCCTTACTGTTTATGAAACTCAGCCTGCATAACTCTTCAATATCACCTGTGAAATAGGTGTTCCCAGCCCCATTTCTCAGATGAAACCAGAGCTCAGAGAAGAGGCTTGGGCTCACAGCAGGAGTCTACCCACCTCTCCCCAGGCTCCTAGCCCTTTGATCCAGACCTCCCACACAGTGCTGACTCAACCAACCCCAGGGACCTGTGCGAAGATGGGAAGTTCCTCTACCGATTGGGCCAGCTGCCCTGGGGCCCAGCTCAAAGCAGGGAGCTCCTCCCAGCTCCAGCCTCAGAGCCTGGTCCTGCTTCTAAACCTCCCCACACCATCCGAAGGGCTGGTCATGCTGGGTCACATGTACAAACACCCTTCCCCTCACAAGTCTCATACTAAACCTTCACTCTTCTCAGACCTCCAACCACTGAGAAGGTACAATGTGCGGAGCAGCTTTCCCCTCCCCACCAAGTGACTCAGGTGCTCTGAGTCTGATGGAGCCATGAAACAGAAGACATCCAGATCAGAGCCCTAGACCAGGAAGGGTGGGGGCCAAGTGCTGAGGGCACTCAGAGGAGGCAGGGGAAAGTGGTAGAGGAGTAGGAAGGCTTCCTGGAGGAGGCTGTGTATGAGGTGGTACACAATACAGCAGAGGCCTTGAACACTCTGAGATCAGGCAGCATTTGCAGCAGGGTCTCTGGCAAGGAGGGAGCTGTGAAAGCTTAAAAGGGTGGCTGGTTGTGAGCAGAAGTACCTTATCTCTCAGGTTTAAGTTGACCCCTGCAACCAGGAGCATCTCTGCTATGTCCTGCCAGGCATGCTCCGCGGCGAGGTGGAGGGGCGTCTGCTGCCTCTGGGAAAGAAGCCAAGGGGACAGGGAAACAGAAGAGCATGTGGAAGCAGCCTGTGGCTTCACGCCAGGACAGGAACAAAGTGTGTACACTCCCAGCGGGACCCTAACAGAGCTTCTCCAAGAAGTCACGAGGGAGCGTACATTGGGTTTAATCATAAACATGATGCCAGAGAAAAGCTGGTAAAAAACAAAAACAAAAACAAAAAAGAACAAAGAAATACTGTTCACTAGCCTACCTAAGTCAACCTCTGTAACAATATTTCTTCTAGTCTTTTTTTAATGCAAAATGTTCTTGATTAACAATATTTTTAATAGCGCCATAATAGTCTATGTCAGTATTGTAACTTACCTAACCATTTCTCTATCATTAAGTAGTTGGGCCATTTTCAAACTGAAAACCGATCACCGATGCTGCAATGAATATCTTGGGGAATGAGCGCTTACTAGATTTCTTGAAGCTCAATTCTCAGACGTGAAAAGACTAGCCATTTTAACGGTACATACTATCCCCTGCCAAATCACTCCCCACTGCGGGAGGCAGTGCGTGCAGGCACCGAGGACCACGTGGTTCGGAGGTGGGTTGTGGGGAAGGTGATTTCTCTAGTTATTACGCAAGACTGCCCCAGGTGCCCTGCCCTGGAACTCCCCCCAAGAGGGGAAAATCAATGCAAGGAAAAGGTTGAATAGAGAAACGTATTAACTGCAGTGTTATATATTTCATGACAAAGGCTAGGAAATAATCAGAATGTTCAAAATAGGGGAATGGTAAATAAAGATGACACTACCTTCAACGAATATTCAAACAGCTTTTTACAACCTACAGAAGCAGTGCCTCAGCTCTGGGTCACGCGGGTAGACGGCTGCCAGCCTGGGCGGGTACCCCAAGGCTCCATGGGAACCAGGAGGTTTCTGCAGCCACTTACGTTGTCGGTGGCATCCAGGTCACTGCCGGCATCGATGAGAAGCTGAACCAGGGTGGGGAAGTTGTGCCTCACGGCAAGGTGCATTGGCGAGGCTCCCTGCTGCGGTGCGGGGGAGACAGGGGTCAATGGCTGGGTCCTTCCCAGGACTGCCCTGCTGCACGTGGGTGCTGGGGGATGGGAGGAATGAGGGGCAATTACAGTGTTTCTAGGTTTGGTGGGTGTCCTGAGGCATTTACAGCCCCAAAGCCTGAATCCCTGGGGTCCAGATATTGAACCTCAAAGTGGGTGGGGACCTGAAGACCCAAGTCTGAGACTTTTCTATGCCAGGAACTCACTGTGTGACTTTGGGCAAGTCATTTCCCTTCTCTGCTACTCTCCACCTGGCAAGTGCTAAGGTCCCTTCTAGCAACAACACCTCAATGCTCTCTAATATCTCACTTAATCCACGCACGAACCTAGAAAGCATATAGGGACAGTATTCTTATTAGTATTTTCACCTTACAAATGGAAACACTGAGGTTCAGAAAACTTACACAACTTGCCAAAGGACACAGCTAATAGAGACCTTGTGCTATTGAACTTCCTACCCACAGCACCTAGGTAGACGCCTGCTACCTATTTATAGATGAAAGAAATGAAGGAGAGAGCCAGCTGTGATCTTACTCCAAGGCCGGAAGACTCCCTCCGCTATGGTCCCCTGTGACCGCTGACTGCATGACAAAGGGGAGATTCTGCCACAGCGACCCCTTCTCTAGGTGATACCATTACACACTTACTGGGCAACAGTACAAAGCCAGTAAAATTGACAGCATAGATCCATACTGTTGTGGAAAAACACCGTCGCATAGCGAGTACAGAAAGGTTCCAAAACGGAACACATACACACACCCACAACAAGAATGCCCACTACTGCCACTACCAGCTTAAGGCAGGGAAGAAAGATTTATAAATATTGGAAAAGAAGATTTTAATGGTACCATTAGGCAATGTGATTGTTTTAATGTAGACTGGTTAAAATAGTTAAAATCCACTCCCTTAAAAAAGTCCTAGTAGAATTAATTTTAAAAATCATAGAAGATAAAAACACCTATGTAATTGTAATAAATGCAGCCCTCTGGTGGGTGGTGCAGATAAGAAGGGAGGCTCTGGATACGTGGGGGCAGGGAGCACACGCAAAATCTCTACCTTCTATGCAGTTTTGCTGTGAACCTAAAACTGCTCTGAAAGTAAAGTCTATTTAAAAAAAACCCACGATGATGCGGCTGGGTCAGGGGACACAGGAGCCAACTGAAAGGGTCAGAGCTGGAACAATTTGAGCAACAAAATTAAGTAATACTGAATTATAATGCAAAGTATGAAATAAATATGAGTCCATACTGATATAAATAAATGATGGATTGAATAAATAAGTAAATGGAGGTGAATAAACAAATTTCCCACTCAGAAGAATCCCAAATAATTTATGTAGCTATGTTGCCCTCAAGGAGGTGGAACACAAAACTCCCCGTTCCTTACATGCGGACTTCGCATGGTGACTTCCTTTCAGAAAGTGCAGCCTGGGAAGGGGACAAAGAGAAACCTTGTAACAGAGACACCCGACAAACACTCCCTCAGCCAGGCGATCGGGGGCTGCATCACCGGATTGACAGCACGTGCCCTCACCTGCTGTCACCCACAAGACTCCTCACCTCAGTGCTCTTCCTCTTAAAAACCCATCACCCCGTGTAATCACGAGGAAGGAAAACATCAGACAGGTCCCAGTTGGGAGGCAGTCTACAAAATACCTAAGTACAACTCAAACGGGCAAGGTCATCAAAAGCAATGAAAGTTGGAGAGATGAGCACAGCCAAGAGGAGCCTGAGAAGACAGGACAATTGAACGGAACCTGCTGTCCCGCCTGGGATCCTGGAACAGAAAACGACAGTAAGTAGAAACTAAGGAATCTGGAAAAGTATGGATTCTCATTAACAATAAGGTGTTGGCATTGGTTCATTAACTGTAACAAACACCCCGTACTGATGCCAGGCAGTACTAGCAGGGGAGCTGAATGTGGGGTATATGAGAACTCTCTGCGCTACCTCTGCCACTTTTAGGTAAAACTAAATACATTCTAACATAAAAAGTTTATTAAGAACTGCAGAACTGTTCCCTGACTGCTGTGGCTCAGTGGGTTGGGAGTTGTCCACAGGGTGAAATGTTGCCGGTTTGATTCCCAGTCAGGGCACAAGCCTGGATTTTGGGTTTGATCCCAGGTTGAGGGAGGAGCATACGAGAGGCAGCCAACTGATGTTTCTCTCACACATCAGTGTCTCCCCCCCCTCTCTATCCCTCCCTTTCCCTCTCTCTAAAAATAAATAAATAAGATTTTTTTTAACTGAAAAACAGTGTGAACAGTATGCTAAGAAAAGGCAGGGAGACCCACACAGATACAGCCAATTGGCTTTGACGAAGGTGCAAAAGCAGCTCAGTGGAGGGAGGTTAGACAGCCATTCAGCAAGCATCTCAACAAGCGGTGCTGAGCAGTCGGCCTTCTGCAGGCAAAATAAATAAACAGATAAACAAATAAGAGCTTCCTCTGACTGAAACCTCGCACCTTGTACAAAATTAACTCAAAATAGACTCGTGACTTAAATGTAAAACTCTAGAGCTTTTAGACAAAAACATAGGAGGAAAACCTCAGGATCTAGGACTAAGCAGGGTTCTTAGGCTTGACACCAAAAATATGACCCATAGAAGGAAAATATTGATAAATTGGACCTTATCAAATTAAAAATGTTTTACTCTGCTAAAGATCCTGCTAAGAGGATAAAAAAAGACAAGCTACAGATCAAGAGAAAATATTTGCAAATCACATAGCTGACGAAGGCCAGTTGTAGAACATATAATGAACTCCTTAAAACTCTACAGTGAAGAAAAATTAGAAAATGGGCAAAGACATGACTGGACATCTCGCTGAAGAGGATACTCACATGTCAAACAAGCACATGAAAAAATGTTCAGCATCGTTAGCCATTAGGGAAATGCAGGTTAAACCACAAGGAGATGTCACCACACACTTATCAGAATCGTTAAAAGTTAAAAAACCAGTGAGAACACGTTGACAAGGACATGGAGAAACTGGGTCCCCCAGACATCGCTGGTGGGACTGTGAAATGGTGCAGCCTCTCTGCACGACCCGTCACGGGGTTGTCTGCAAAACAAAGTAGGCATCACCATAGGACCCAGCAATCGCATTCTTGGCCTTTATCCCAGAGAAGTGAAAACTCACATTCATACAAAAATCCATAAGTGAATGTGCACAGCGGGTATATCCATAATAGTCCAAAACTGAAAACCACATGGATGGCCTTCGGCAGGCTCCTACAATCGTTACAAAATAAAGAATAACCCAAGAGAAAAATGGTCAAAGGCTACAAACAGACATTGGATGGAAAAGGGAAGGCAGATGACTCTTACAAGGAATGAAAATTAACACTACAGAGAAACAAAATTCTTCGCTCATCAGATTGGCACAGAGTCAGAGGCTTTGCCCAATGTGTTGACAAAGCCGCGGGGAAACAGGCACCACCCTTATATTACTGGCATGAGCGTAAACTGATACAGTCAGTTGTGACACAGTCTGTGTGATAGTGAGCAACAGGCACAGGAGGTGACGGTGTACATGCAACAGGACCCAATGCATCTACCTCCAGGCATTTATCCTATAGATATATGGCCACAGACGTGGGAGGTTATATGCACAGGTTTTTGTTGTGATATCGTTTATAACAGACAAAGACTAGAATCCACCTTTACAGAGGAAACAGTTAAATAAATTATAGTCCACTCATGCAATGGAATACTATGCAGCTATAAGAAAGGATGAGGATGTGTTTTAAAATGTATACTTATATGGAAAGATCTTAAAGATGTAGCTACGATAAAATAGCAAGGTATACATTCTCCAATAAAAGGTACCAGGGCTTCCTGGAGAAATGGCTGATTCTAGGACTGGGACGGAAATAATATAGGCTAAGTCTGGAGCACCTGGTAGCAGCGGAAAGTCACGAAGCTGACCAGGATGTGGAACAGCAGGCACTCTCCTCCGCTGCTGCTGGGAATGTGGCATCGTACAGCCACTGTGCAAGGCAGCTTGGTAGCTTCTTACAAAACTAAACATACACTTCAGCAGTCATGTTCCTTGGTATTTATCCAAAGGAGCTCAAAATTTATGCCACATAAAAACCCACACATGGATGTTTATAGCAGCCTTATTCATAATTACCAAAACTTGGAAGTGACTAAGATGTCCTTCAGCAAGTGAGTGAATCAATAAAGTGTGGTACATCCAGACAATGAAATATTACTCAGTACTAAAAAGAAATGAGGTGCCAAGCCATGAAAAGACATGGAGGAACTATAACTGCATATTACTAAGCAAAGAAGCCAATCTGAAAAGGCTACATATGGCATGAATCCACCCAAGTGACATTCTAGAAGAGGCAAAACTATGAAGACAGTGAAAAGATCCGCAGTTGCCAGAGGTCGGGCAGTGGAAGTGGGGGATGAATAGAGCACAGAAGAACTTTGGGGCAGTGAAAACATTCTGTGTGGTAGGGTAATGGTGGGTGCATGTCCTCGTATATTTATCCAAAGCCACAGAATGTACGACACTAACAGTAAACCCCAGTGTAAACTGTGGACTCTTTTTTAATTGGGAGAAAAGGTAAAACTTAATACACAATGTCGGCGCACGGATCAGGAAAGGTGGCCCACACTCCGCCTCGGCTCTGCATGCTGGTACAAGACTTGTAGGACGTGATTCAGTGTTTATAGCAGAAGCTAGAAAGATGTTCACAACATTTAACCTCAAATTCCCACTTCTGTTTGGAGAGGTCATGTATAATGAAAAAGAAACAAAAAGTTATGCCATAAAGGTGTTCATGAAATCATTGTCTATAGTAGCTCAGTCAGAACTGACTTAAATACCCAACGGCGGAGGATCTGTTCCATGTGATGTGGGCACTGGAGCACATCAGGCATGGTCAACACCTAAAAAATGTCCACCAGAAAACTATGCAGCCACCCTGGGTGCCTGGGCTGGGTGGACTCTACTGGATTGGACTGGACCGGACTGGTGTCTTGATGGGGAAAAAGAAAAAAGCATCCTCTTTCCAGAATTCTACCTTAGCCTGGATTTATTCTAGCTGAAGGTAGTGGTGTACATATGAGCGGAAAGAGAGGGAATAAAGAAAAGCTATCGCTTTACTAGGGTGTCAGGATTAAGGATGCCTCTTCTTCTCTATATTCCAATGAATTGTGGTTTTACAATAATTTTATATAGAGTATTTATTTCAGATATATGAAATGACCTCTTTCTAATTTAAGCAACCATTAGTTCCTCATTTAAGTAACGGGGGCAGTAACAGTACCTATAGATAGGAAGCAGAGGCGCAGGAAGGTCAAAGCTGCTTGCCCAAGGTCATTCAGTTTGTGAGTGGCAGAGCCAGGCCTCAAAGCCAGGTCATCTGACACCGAAGCCCACATCTTAGCCGCAAGGTTATATTGTTGCCTACGCTATACTGCATGTTCTGCAGCATAACAGGAAAAAGGCTAAATCTGTGATAAGATCATTACTAAGATCCAATGGATAAATGAGAGGAGAGCACAAGCAGATATTTTTGCTGGGAAGGAAACGCAAGCTGCCTTCAATCCTGTTCCACTAGAATCTTATTTGACTCTCCTCCGGGCTGCCAGCTGCCCTGGCCCTGACCCAAACCCGATCGATGAGGTCACGGAAGACTTTGCGTGTCTTCCAAGTGAGTGGGGACACCCTTCAGTCCAGGCCCCAACACTTACACAATCGGACACGTTGGTGCAGGCCCCTGAGTGGATGAGCGCCCGGGCCACGTCCTCAGAGCCACTGAGGGCTACGTAGTGGAGGCAGCTCTGCTCTTTCTAGACAAAAATGGGAATTAGTGGTGCACCTTCCTAAGGAACCCCCCACAGAGGGGCTTACTGGAATCCATTATGCCATTTTCTCTCACACCCCCCACCCACCCGCCTCAGGACTATTACCTCCCTTAAACTCTGAAGCTAAATAAATCAGTGATTTGCCCAGGCCTGGTGACTGGTGACAGGGGCTCACTGTGAGCTCAGCCTTTCCCTCCCTCCTGTCACAGACTGCAGAGCCAGGCCAAAGCCCACACAGTTCCTTAGCTGGTAAAGACATGCAGAACATAGACTCTGAGGAGCCAGTTTTCAAAGATGGGGACAAACAAGATTTGCCAGCACGGGGCAAAGCCCACGCGGCACACGCTGCCTGGCTGGCACTGGTCAGGCTGTCCCAGCTCGTCCCTGGCAGGACCAGGGTGAGGCCTTCTTCCCAGATGGGCCTTCTATGTGCGCACCCACTCCCGGCCCAGCGAGGATCTCACATAAGACACATCTGCTCGGTGCCAGGCAGGCCCCTCCAACTGTCCCAGCTCACCAACATGGGGCAAACCGGGACGAGCTGTCACCCTCACAAAGCCCTGTCCGCGTGCACTGGGTGGGTGGGAACTAGCCCCCTCCCCCTGGGAAGGACAGTCACGCTAGGTGTGCCCCTCCTCAGAGACTCTGCTTGTCTGAGACTCTGAGGGGTGGGAATTTCAAGGCGGAATGTGGCCCCTGCCAGAAACCTCAAGCCAAGGCTAGAGCACAAGGCACAGTGAAGTGGGCAGCCCCCACCCCACCAGCGACCGCTGTGGCTGGATGCAGTTAGTTATCTCTAACTTCCTGTGCTTCCTCCGACATGGAACCCGCCCAGTACAGAAACTGCGCTGGGCACAGAGAAAGGGCCTCGCTGCCCAAAGAGCAGCCCCAGAGGGACACAGCTGGCGACTGGAGGCAGCTAATGTCCTCCTCTGGGCCCCGGGGTCCCCCACCTCCACACCCCTCAGCCAGTGGCTCCCACACCTTCTAAGGGAGTTCTATAAATTAAGTGTTTTGTGGCTTGTAAAGCATTATTCACCCTTAGGGTGGTTTACCACCAATATTACTAAATTTACATTTTCCATTTTGTTATTTATTTTCTGTATCTCCTATCTTTTTCTTCTGTTTCTCCTTGACTGTTTTCTTTTGTGTCAAATAAATATTTGTAGCATACTCTTTTAATTCCTGTTTTTTAACTTTTTTGCTATTATTTATTTTTGCCTTATTATTAAAATTTAGAATAAATAAAGAATTCTAGACCCTGAAGTAATTTAACCAGCCAAAAAGTCTATTTGTCATTGATCTAAAAAAAAAAAAACAACCCCAAAACACTGACTCCCCACGGAAAGGCCACAGCCCTCCTTCCAGGACACAGGGGAGCGTTTCTGAGAGTGGCTGACTTAAGGAGCACAATGATGAGGGAGAGAAGGGGCCTGCCCCAGCTCTGAGGGCTGGGAGGGGCCTCCACGTGGGTGGGTCTCCTGTGGAGGACCCCCCCAGTGGGTGGGGCAAAGCCTCCCTGAGCTCTGGAGACAGGACAACAGGCTTCTCAGATTCAGCTTTGCTTCTTACAGCTTGTGACCTGGGAGAGTCACTGACCTTCTATAGCTGCCTCTTCCTCACCTGCAAAATAGGGGACGCTTTTCTAAGGCACTCTGTGAACTATCGAGTGCCCAAGAATAGGGAGATGCAAACGGGTGTTGAGCTCCTATTATGGTCTGGCCTGTGCTAAGGGGTTTAATCCTCACAGCAATGTAAACAAGTAAGTGTATATCATCCCCATTTTATAGTTGGGAAAAGAGGCTCAGAGAGGTTAAGTCACTTGCCCAGATCACAGCAGATCAGCAGTGGCGAGGCCAAGACCAGAACCTGGGCCTACTCCTTCATAGCCTCTGTGCACACAGTGTTCAGAAATCACTGCAGCTGTTACTGTTGACACGGTCACAGCTCAGCAGCCCAGGGCAGACGTGGGGCATGGGGAGGCCCGGCTACCTGGGTGAGGGCGTTCACGCTGCTCCCAGCCCCCAGGAGCAGCTGCACACAGTCGGGGTGGACTCCTTCAACAGCCGTGTGCAGGGCAGTCAGACCTTCCTGGAAGACACAGAAGCAGTATGAGGACGGCAGGAGGCTTAGGCCAGACCCTGAGACCAGAGGATGCCCTCATGCCAGGCTCCAGGGCCCTTTCAGCTCTGCACTGTCCGGCTACTGAGCACAGTGACCCTGTTATCTGCAGTTCCCTGAGCCCCGCACCTTTGAGGGGCACGTGGTACATTCACCCCCTCCTCCGCCCCCTGCTCCCATTCTCCTTGCCCTCTAAGCTACCTCAAGCTACTCTCTGTCCATTCCCTCCTACTCCAGGAAGCTGTCCCTGACCATCCTGGCCATGGAGACTTCTCCCTTCTCTTCTCACACATTCTGTGTGTGACTGCTTGGTCATCCCCCATGCTGCCCAGTACCCCACCAAGCCTGGAGTTTCCCACCACTGCTTAGCTTTTCCTGATGGGCTGTTAGTTCAAGAACATTCAGGGTCCAGCAGAAGGAAGGCTTGCTTGAGTGTGGTTGGTAGGGTACGTAAACATCCCGCATGATATGGACAGCAATTTGAACATCACCTAAACTGCCACATGGTGTGCTTGAGTGTGACACTGTTATGTTACAGAATTACATGGTTCTGGTTTTCAATAAAAGATTTTGTAATTTAAAAAAGGCGTTATTTGTGCCACACCCTTGTCACCCATCTCTGAGTCATCCAGGTGACAACTCACCACATTTCTCTCCTCCAAGTCCAGCCCAATGTCCACGAGTCGCTGCAGCACAGACAGGTGGCCCCTGCCAGCGGCCAGGTGAAGGGCCGTGTTCCCCTCCTGCAAGAAGGGGCCAGTAGCATGATAGAGCTTCCCAAGCTCTGGGGCTGCTGGAGCCAGCCTTTATCTTATAGGCATGGCAACTGAGGTCCAGAGAGGGGAAGTGACATATCCAGGTCTCCGAGCAAGGCCGTGACAAGCTGCAGCCCTGACGACTGGGCCAAAAACTATGCCCGGGGGCACTTTCAAGGGCCAAGTCTTGGTCTCTCTTCCCTTGCACTTCAAGGCAGACACATTACTTTTTAAAAAATCCCTACTTTCCATGCTTCTGCCTAAAGCTGATCCCTCACCAGCGACCCAAATCACCAACCTCTCCCTCTGCTCAAGGCCTCGACTCCAGAGACTCTCCCAGGCAGCCACACGGCCCAGTCACTCACCTCCTGGTCTTTGCTCAAGACATCCTTAGCTTCTCATTCAATAATGGGCCCACCCTGACCACAGTTTATAATGGGAATTCGCACCTCTCTTCCTGATCCCCCATCCTGCTCAACTTTTCCTTTTCTCCACAGCCTTCTGATACCTTTATCACTCATGTGTATGCTATGTTCATTGTTTATCGTCTCACCCTGTTGTTGGAACATAAGCACGTAAGCACCACATGGTGGGGATTTCTATTTTGTTCTTTGAAGCTTCCTCAATGCCTAGAGTAGGACCTGGGGCACATGGCAGATGCTCAACAGGTATTTGTACAATGAGTAATAATGTGACAAGAGCTTGACGTGTGTCTCCTGGAACTTGAGAGCCAAAGGACTGGTAGTTGCCTCATACCTGAGAAGTCCAAAGGTGATGGTGACAGAGCTGAGAGAAGTGGCTCTGTGGGGTGAGGGGAAGGCACAATGTTCTCTGTATTAGAGGTGCCCCCCCCACAGGGCAGCCTGCTTGGGGTTCAAGGGATCTTACTGTGGAAGGGGCCCCAGGAAAGGAAGACAGCTGGCGGTGCCCAGAGATAAGGTATGCCCCTAAAGAGGAACCACAGACGGAGGCCAGGGCAAGGACCCCTGAGGAACCCACAGGAGCATCCAGAAGGGAAGATGTAGCTTTGGCCATTCATAACACCCCAGAGGCCCCTGGGACGCATCTAGGTGAACCAGTCATGGGGATCTCCTAGCTCAAGCCCCTCCCCGCTCTGGCCTGTCTCCGTGCCTTCAAGAGGAAGGACGGTTCACAGCTGGGCACAGATCTTTAAAGGGCCCATTGAGGATGTGAACATACACCACAGCCCAAGCAATACTTAAAAGAGTTAAAAACATATCCCCCTCCCCCATGATAGATTCACACATACACAGAACAGCTGTAACTACCTTATTGGGATTACAGATGAAACAATTAAGTTTCCTTTATGATGACAGTCATATTATATTAATAAATAAAAATCAAGTTTCAAAAATCCTCCCAGCTCTGTTCTGCTTCTCTCCCACCTATCTGCCGATGAACAGGTAGTGGGCTAGTCAGAGCTCTGCAGCAAGCAAGGAGCAGACTGTGGGACTGTGACCTCAGGGTGAAGTCTCTGTGTCCCAAGAAACGCAAACGGACTGAGCAGGGCCCGATATGTGCTCCCAGCTAGCAGGGCTATGGACACAGGGCAGGGCTTGCTCCTTCCTTCCGGATTGTAAACACCCATATCCTGCCCTTTGAAGCTGCAGGTGGCAGGGACCCCCAACAGGGCACTTGAATTCTGCCTGGCCTGGGCAGGGTTGGGGGTGCTCAGAGACAGGAGAGCCAGGTGGTAGGAGGGTGTGGCCTTGGGCCCAGTGTCCTCTGCTGTGGAGGTGCCCAGCCTCTCAGCATCCCCTCCATGTTCCCAGTGGAATTAATCACTTCCTCTGGGTCCCTGGGGCCTCCCTTCCATTGCAGCGCCTGTGTCACACAGAGCGTTGTCATCATCATGTCATGGTGGTGTTCTGACAGGTGGGGTCCTAGCAGGATTCAGAGCCTTGAAAAGCTTCCTGTGCCACCCTCCCCAGATGAAGTTCCGAATGAAAATATTCCTCATCTGATTACGTAAAACTTTACAGGGATGTGCAATTTTGAATGTGTCTTTCTGGAATTTCTGATTGCAAGGTTCTGAGCAAGTTCGCCCAAGCTGGACTTTTCTTGTTTTCCACTTTGGGTGCTCTTGCTCTCCTTGGGCCCCAAGTACAACCATTTTTTGCCTCCTGGTTAGCCGTGTCCTTTCCCCTCTCTGTAATCCCGCCTCCAGGCCCTGTGCCTGGCATTAAGCACACCCATTTCCAGCCATGTTTCCAGAATGAAGGCAATCGGCCTGATTCTCAGGACCCGACTCAGCCTTTTCACCCCAGAAGGGTGAATGAGGACAGATGGATTCAGTGCCCCAGGAGACAGCAAAGCACAAGGCTAGGCATCAGGATGCTGGTTCTCAACACAGCTTGACCTTTGTCTTGCTGCGGGACCTTGGCTAGAGTATCCTCCTCCCTGGCCCTCCATTTCCACATCTGTCAAGTGAGAGGTTGAACTGGCCCTACTGGAGATGCCTTCCAGCTCAAAGACCCACGGTACATTTGTCTGTGAACTCTCTGTCCACACACATGAATCAGAGGATTAAAAATGGAGTCCGTTCCTTTGTTAAAAGAATTGTTTAGAATCTGCTGCAACATATTTGCCTAATGATTCACAATGGACCACTGATAGGATCATTTGCGAGGGGGGGGGTAGTCCCCTCCTAGTCTCCACCCCTCACCCCTTCTCAGATTCCTTACATCCACACCCCCTCAACAAAGTGCTCCCTTCTCAGTGCTCTCATCCTACTTTGTCCATAATCATACTTACTGAACAACAAAGAAAGCAAATAACCACAGGTGTGTGGCTACCACCCCCCTAACTCTTCCCACATCCCCAAAACAGATGCTCCCAAGGGAATCCAGTCCTCTCAAACCCACTCCAGGCCGCACCGCCAGCCAATCTGAGTTGTCCTGACTTCCCACACTGAACCATCGCTCTCTACAAGGACTGTGCCGCTGAGTTCTTTGAGTAAGAAACTGCATCTCGGGCATCTTTGTGTTCCTCTCCTGGAGCTCAGGGTTGGCCCGTAGCTCATGCTCAAAGAACGCCTGCTGGACGGACATCAGACATGCTCAGATCTTGGGGCTGCCTGCCCCTCTTAGCAGGTTGGAGTCAGAAGGAGTCACAGGTGAGTTGCCAGCACCCACCCCAAGCAGGAGCCCAGAGCCTGGCCCTCCCCTGGGGCCCATGGTCACAGTACCTTGTCTTTGACACTGTGGTCACAGCCAGAGCCCACAAGGAAGTCCAGAGCATCCAGCTGCCCGTGCTCGGCAGCCCGGTGAAACGCTGTCCTTCCCAGCTGTCCAGGAAGAGAAGACAGCGAAGCTTTGTGCCTTGCCGACCTGGCCTCTATTTCCCTCAACCATTCTGAGCTTGCAGTGGCCTCTCCTGCCCCAGACACTCCCCCCTCCCCTCACCCCACACACCCTGCCTGGAAAGCCCAGACACAACTTCCCAACAAGGACCTGCTAGGGGGTCCCTCCCCACTGAAATCTCCCGGTGGCTGCCTGCCACCTACCAAATAAGGAAGAGAGTCCTGGGGTAGGGGGTCAAGATCTCCATGAGGGACCCCAACGACCCTTTTTTACCTCTAAAGCTATAGCAATGCTCTCTCTGCCGTTTGGAATGCCCTCCTGCTCTCTCTAACCTTACCGATCTAACTCAGTTCCTTCACCACATGCCACCTCCTCTTGAAAGCAGAAAGCAATGTTCCCTTCTCTAACCTGTCCAGCCATTATCAGAGCCTCTCAGAAGGAACTGACCATGTTTCTGCCCCTGCCTTGCTCACCTAACGCCCCTTCCAAACCAGCAGCTCCTTGAGGCGGGGTCCAGCCTGCACTAGCCATAGCTCAAAGGACACACCCAAGGAATGGGCACAAGTGGCCCCAGGAGCCCCAGGCCCAATGGAAAGGACAGCCTTGACACCATGCTCACCTTGTCAGCACGGTCCAGGGCCACGTCCTCCAGGTCCTCCATTATGAACGCCAGCACCTGCACGTGGCCTTTTTGGGCTGCGCAGTGCAGTAAGGTTAGGCCATCCTGCAAACAAGCCCAGGGCGGTCCCTGCAGTCTGCAGGGGAGGCCCTTCTCACACACTGTGAGGAAGGTGGTCTCTTGCCCCAGAAGCAACTTAAGTGAGGGAGGTTTGCAAATCCTATGCTTACAGCCCAGAGCCTCTACCCTGGCCTTGCACTACAGCCAGAGATTGTTTAAAACACTGCTTTTCAAACAGATTGCAACAGTCAGCAGGTCATAAAAACCAATGAACAATGTTTTACGTCCTCACAGTGGTTTGGAGCATACAGGACTAGCATCTGTCTAATCTCAGAATATAAATTTAAGATTCGTGTATTTCATTGCAGGTAAAGAAATTCAACCCTAGTTACTGACATGTATGCTGAAGTAAAGATAAGTACACTGGTGTCTGTAATTTATTCTTAAATGCATCAAAAATTTATAAAGAACTCTAAAAACTCATCAATGAGAAATTAAGCAACACAATTAAAAAATAATTTGGACATCAAAGAAGATAATATGGAAGAAAAATAAGCACATGAAAAGATATCTGACATCATTAGTCATTACTGAAATGCAAATTAAAACCACAAAAAGTTTCTAACAATAGATTATGGAAAGAGTAAATGCTAACATTACAGTGGAGAAACCTGGCTGACACTAATTTAAGTGACCAAGAGTGATATTATGATTTATAATAAGAAATATGTATTTAGTCTTTGTCTATGTTCCTGGAACAGGGCTCCTAAAACCTTTGGAAAAGGTGTCTTTTGTTATGTTAATGAGACTGGGAAAGCCCCTCAGTTACCTAAGGATGGGGGCTGGTTGCCTGGGGAACAAACCTTGATTGCAAGGCTGAAACTTTCAGTCCCACCCCCTGGCCTGTAGGAAGGGAGAGGACACAAAGCTGAATCAAGAACGAGTGGCCAAGGATTGCATCAATCATGTCTATGTAAGGAAGCCTCCACACCCCCCCACCCACAAAAAGGAGGGAGTTTGGAGAGTTTCTGGGTTGGTGAACCAGAATGCATCCATGTGTTGGGCCCCAAACTCTACAAGGACAATCAGCTCCTTTGCTTGGGACCTGATCCTATGAATCTCTTCATCTGGCTAGTGATGATTTATATCCTTTAATATCCTTTGTAATAAACTAGTAATCGAGTAGTAAATGAGCGTCCTGAGTTCTGGGAGCTGCTCTAACAAATACTCTGAACCTGAGGAGGGGTTTGCGGGAAGCCCAGATAACAACCTGGACTTGGGATCAGCATCTGAAGCAGAGGCCTTAACCCGTAGAATCTGACACTGTCTCCAGGTAGATGGTGTCAGAGCTGAGTTAAATTTATGGGACACCAGGTCAGTGTCTGTGGGGAACTGAGTTAATCACCTGGTGGCATGGAAAAAAACACACACGTAGGAATTGGTGTCAGAATTGGATCAAAGTAACATTACTAGTGACAAACCATGCTGATGCTGTGGGAGACAGATGTGAACAGAACAAGGACAATGGGCTAGGTACAGATGGTCACCAGGGCAAAAAGCCCCAGGTGCCTAGCAATGGACAAACCTAGGAAAACAAGGACCTCGTCCCCAGGGTCCCCTTCCCCCACTAGCATATTGCATGATCTTTTATATCACTGGTTGTGTGGTTTGGACCCCTGTCTGAGCTTTCTTCCCCTGGCATGTCACTACTCATGTGGTAGACCCCTATAGAGGAAGAAGGAGGGGCAGGAGAATAGCCTTATTCAACCCCCATGCAGGCCCTTGCGTGACCACTCCCCAAAGCATCGACCCCTCTGGATAACATCTCAGTTGTGTTCCAGCTCCAGGCCCAGAAAAACAGCAAAACCAGACAAGTGGGTGGACCTCAGGACCAGGTGCACTGACTAATGAGCCCCTGCCCTGCACTGACCAGTCATTGGAAACCTCTGCCCTGAAAGGACACACCTGGAAAGCTCATGAATATTCTACTGTGATCCTCCCCTGGAACTGCCCTAAAATCTCCACCCTTAAAAGCCTTTAGGATGAGGACCTAGAGTGCTCTCCCTTGGGGAGCGTACCGGAACCTTGTCCCCTCCCCAGGCCTTCACTCTTTTCTCTCCTGCACTCCTAGGGCCCCCTTCTTTTGCCTCTGTTCTAAATAAACTTTATCTTACACTTTAAGTCTTGGCTCTGAGTTCTCTCCTAATGAGAACTCAAGTACTGAGGTTGCTGAACCAAGGTCTGGCCAACCCCACCAACCTGACACCAGGTGTGGTTTTCTCGCTGCTACAGCGTCACGTGCCCCCTGACAGCAGGAGGCGAGGAAGGCACGTGACTGCTGTGGTCTTCTTCCCAAAATTCTATCACCCCAATCTAATCACCAAACATCAGACAAACCAAAATGAAGGACGTTCTATAAAATACTTGACCGGTACTCTTCAAAAGTGTCAAAGTTGTGAAAAACAGGGAAAGACTGAGAAATTGTCCCAAGATTAGAGGAGACGAGGGAGCAAAGACGACTAAATGCACTGTAGAATATTAATGAGAAAATTGATGAAATTTTAATGCAGTCTCTAATTTAGAAAAACTTTAAATATCACCGATGACTGGCAAGGGAAACCAAGGAAAGAGAAAGCTTCCGGCTGAGCAGACAGGAATAACAAACAGTTTTGTGGCCCAACCCACGGCGGCCCTTCTGAAATAGGACTGGGCTCACTGTTTGCAAAGATGGCCACAGCTGTTCCTTCCACCCTTGGAAACACCCTAAGCGCTGGGAGTGTACTACTCTTGTCAAGAGGGGGAGCCCAATGTTCTCCACCCCCGCCCCAAATCTAGGCTGGCCGTGTGATGAATTTTGGGCAATAAAATGTGGTGGGCGCAGTATCATGTGACTTTCCAGCCTTGGCCTCAAGAGACCATGCCACTTCCACCCTTGCATTCATTCATTCATCATTGAAAGAAATGCTAAATTTTAAGGCAGAAGTTAGTGGAAAAAAAAAAGTTATTTTCCCTGTCCAAATCCCTGGATCCCTGAATTCTAAGGACCCAGGTTGAGAACCCCTGCCTGACAGCACTGGGCCAAGATGTTTGCATTTCCTTTAGAACCACGGTGCAGGGATTCCAGGCACTCTGGCTTGACTGGCTGGGCCCTCCTCACTCAAACCACAGCCCACACCGGTGAGCAGCGAGGGCCTGCTGGGCCCGCCCCGCCATATGCTGCTGTGGCTGCTGCTGCTGCTGCTGCTGCTGCACCAGAGACTTTATACACAACACTGCACTTGCTCCTCCCACAGCTCAGAGGTGAGTCCTAGCATCCTCAATTCCAGAGGGGAAAACTGAAACTCAAGGGGTAAAGCAACAAACCCAAGTTCCCAGGGTTTGGTAACTGGTGCTTTCTTCCTATCTCTCCTCCCTCAGCATAAAGGTTGCGGGGCCCTTGGGGAGTTGGGAGGAGGCCCCACCGCCCTGTGTTTAATCTTCCTACCACCCTCTGAGGGTGCTACTTGAGTTTGTCTTCTATGAATAAGCAGGCTGGTCGGACAACTGGCGTCTGTCCTGACACCTAGAGTGGTGGAAGACGGTGTTCTGCGTTGATGAAAGAGGCACCTCAGGCCCTTCTCCAGGTGCCAGTGGCAGCAGAGAGCCCCAGCTTCACGGGGTTGAACTCAGCTGGGTTTTCAGGAGGCAAGCTGGGGCAGGCCGAGGCATGTGGGGGACTGGAGGGGGCAGTGATAGGGCAGGTAGCAGAGGTGGGGACAGACCTGTGCAGTTGGGGGTCCAGGGCGGGGGAATACAGGGGCAGGGGCAGTGGGGTCAAGTGGGCTGCCAGTTGGGCCTTACCTTGTTCTCACAGTGGATCTTGGCTCCTGAGTTAACCAGGATCTGAAGAATCTGTAAGTGGCCGAACCAGGCAGACAGGAGAATCGCGTTCATCCCAAACTGGGGGAGAAGACAGGGGGAGGAGGGTGTGAGGAGGCATGGCTGCAGTGCCAGATTGTACCACGTAAGGGGCCATTAGTGCCACCCCAGCCAAGGAGCTCCCAGCTTTAAGAATTGAAAGTCCAGGAAATTTTTTAAAAACAGAGGCTGATGTACTATTGTAAACTTCTGCAGGGTGGGGACGGTGCTAAATAAAACTCAATGAAACAGATACTATCTGCTGTCACCATCGTCTCATAAAGAGTGACCATTTTAACACAAAAAAATTGGAAGGAGCCAGTCTGAGAATATACTCTGCAAATACAGTTTTTACGAGAACTACATTACATTGTTCTTATTCTCTGATTTCCTGTGATGGGTGAAGACCTCCTGGGCTGGCATTTGAAAACCAGCTATTTAAATCTCTGACAGAACATCCTTTAGGCTGATGGAGTAAGTGAGCCCATGTGCCAGGATAGCACCTCGCCACCACACGAGACAGCCACCGTGAGAAAGTCCCTACCCACACTCTGCTTCGATCTGCATCCCTGTGCTTTCCACCCCACCGGCCCTTTGGGGCAACTGAGGATATGCCTGGGCCTCCGTCTGATGGAGGGACTGTGTTCGCAGGATGCTCTTCCTCAACACCTGCAGAGTGCTCCGGGGGCATCAGAGCCCCTTCACTGACCTCGGTCCTCATGGGGTCCTGCCTCTGAGGGCAGCCCTCGCCCCACTTCCTCTGAGTCTTCCCCACTCTGTGAAGAGCACCCCTAAGCCTCCAAACTCACCTCCCGGGATGCATCGACAGCTAGCCGCCCTCCGCAGTGATTTTTCACTCTCTCTCCGTGTCTGTGGTGGTATCAAGCCAGGTCTGAGCAGAACAGAGGCCTGGTGGACCATCGCCACTTTTGGCCCAGAGACTGTTCTGTTTTCCCTCAGTGTTGGGCACCCCAAGGTGGTCTGTAAGTCAGGGGTTGCTCATAGGCCAGAAATATGGCTCTGGTCCCCCAGCAAGGCCCAGGGCCTGTCATACACAGAATGAGTCCACACTGGGGCCTCATTGTGATGCATCAAAGAATCTCCCCACAAGCATAAGAAGAAAGGCTCCCCGGTCCAGCTGGGACCAACGATGCAAAGCCCACCTCATGAAGAACCAAGGTGTCAGTCAGTGTCCCCCTAATCTGCTCCCACACCAGCACGCTCCAGGCTCCTAAATCCTAGGGCAGCAGCCAGAGGACAGGGCTGGCCGGTTCCAAGTCATGAATTAGCCTCAGTTTCAGTCTGGACCTGGACAGGGGTGGGGGGCAATCCAGCACCTGTATGGAACTCCCTGGTCACAGCTGCCTCCCCACTGGCTCCATGGGAAGGGGTGACAGGAAAGGGGGTCTTCATGGCTGGCACTGGGACTCCTCTTAGGTACCGTGTTTACATAAAGGCTTTGACAAGTGGTTGGGGTGAGAGGTGAAACCCAGCAGGCACCGGAACACCCAAAGCAAGTTTTACAGCTCTGCCTTAGAAACAGGTGAGAACTGGGGGGAGGGGTGACAGAAGACAAGGACAGGACTGAAGGAGGATGGGGGGGCGGGTTGGGGGGAGCAGAGGCTGAGCCCACGACACGGGAAGCACCAAAGGACTTTAAAGAACAGGAATGTAAAAGAGGATTTTAAGATTTTACATTGTTTTCATGTAAATCCCCTCCATCTCTTATTTTGGACAGCCTGCCCCGTGCCGAAAGCCTTGTGTGTGGGGTCTCCATGGAAGTCAGGGAGAGGAGCTGAGATCTGTGGTAGGGGTAATACCAGGGTAGAGGCAAAGGGGTTTTTTTAATAATTTTTAAATTTTCCATTACAGTTGATGTACAATATTATATTATTGTTTCAGGTGCTCAACACAGCGATTAGACATTTATATAACTCACAAAGTGAGTTATCACTCTGATAAATCTAGTACCTACTGACACCATGCATACAAAGTGGGGCAAAAGTGGGTTTATAGTTGTGAGTATGTGAAACACAGAGTTTATTCTTATATCATTATTTATTAATTATTGTATTATTTTCCATGCAGCTGTAAACCTACTTTTGCCTCCACCTTGTAGTTATTACAATATTATTTTTTAAAATATTTTATTTATTTATTTTAGAGAGATGGGAAGGGAGGGAGAGAAACATTGATTGGTTGCCTCTTATACACCCCCAACTGGGGACCTGGGCCAGACACATGTGCTCTGATTGGGAATCAAACCCGCAACCTTTTGGTTCCCAAGCCGGCACTCAATCTGCTGAGCCACACCAGCCAGGACAGTTATTACAGTATTATTGACTATATTCCCCATGCTGTACTTTATATCCCCATGACTATTCTGTAACAACCAATTTGTACTTCTTAACCACTTCACCTTTTTCACCCATCCTCCCAACTTCCTTCCCATCTGGCAGCCTTCCAAATGTTCTCTGTATCTATGAGAGACAAAGGGTTTTTTTGTTTTTTGTTTTTTTTTTTTGCAAAATTTAAGAGGATAACAAAAACTGAACAGAAGCTGAAAGTAAGAGCCAGCAATGACCACAAGAATTTAAGACCTTAACTCCTAAAATCTTAGGGAAGGTGTGGGACCTGCCACAGCACCTCTTGTAGGGACTGGAGCTGGCCTTAGCTAGAGCAAAGAGGCTCAGAGACCCAGCCAGACTCAGAGCTCAGCCCCTGGGAGAACATCAGCAACTGTGGGCTGGCTGGGCCAGGGAGGGGATGAATAAGCCTAGGGCAGAGTCCTGGAGCTTGGGAATTGAAAGGGTTAAGGCTCCTGGCGCTGGGCGGGGGGGGGAAGGGGGGTCATGCAAGCCACAGCCTGCTGCCACCAGGAACCCCAAGCCCTAGTTCCAGGCACTTCCCAGAGCAGAGCCCTTGGACATATCACTAAAGACCAACAGATTTCCCCTCTCCTGTGTCTCCTCCACCCTCCCGTTACCACCAGCCTTCTTAGTTTTCAAGATCTATTCATTGCTATGTGCAAAGCAAACGGATTTATGGAAGCACTCTCTTACTCTTCTCCCTCATGTCTTCTTTTCTCACCCAGCCCCTCAAGGAAGGAATCACTGAGCACAGTGGTCACAGTGGGGTCTTTGTGGGCAAAGGGTTAACCAAAGAAGGTCCGGAGTGTTATTGGGAAACTCAGATTAAGGGTCCCAGGCACTCTCCTTTCACAGTCACTTCTGAATGAGGCCTGAGCGGCGCAGGGAGGAGTGGGGAGGCAGGTTATAATCAAGCCTCCCCCATGGAGGGGCCTGGAAGCAGAGAGAAGAGAGGACAAAGAAAAGAATTTCCATGAACGCTAAGTATCTGCCAGGAAAAATTATAATTTTTTTGTTTGGGTTTGTTCATTTTTTTTCTTATTGCTCACATATATAATTTATGCCTGTTTTTTAAAAATTTTAATTGTTGTTCAGGTACAGTTTTCTGTCCTTTACCCCATCCCAGCTCACCCCCCTAGCCCTCTGTTTATTTTTTATTTGATGTCAAATAATTTTACTTTAATTTTACTGATATAGTTAATAGTTTTAATTATAGATGCATTTAAAGGAATTTTAGATTATAGAGAAAAACTATGGTAATTGTTTAAATAATGATAATTATTTAAATTATAATGTACCTATGGGTTTATTCCAATATATAATTTTTTAATTTAAATTTAGGTTCTTTTTTTTAATCCCCACCTGAGGATATCTTTTATTGATTTTTTTAGAGGAAGGGGGAGAGAGAAAGAGAGAAACATTGATGTGGGGGAGGTACATTGATTGGTTGCCTCCCTTCTGCATCCTGACCAGGGATCAAACCCGAAAGCTAGGTATGTGCCCTCAAGCCTAAAAACTTTTGGTGTATGGGACGATGTTCCAACCAACTGAGCCACCTGGCCAGGGCTAAATGTAGACTCTTAAATGCATCCCTGTCAAATGTCTGTCAGATTCAGCCCTTTCCCCAAACCTGTAGAGCTAATTTTGTAGATCCCATTACTCTTCAGGGATCTGTCTCAGCAATGTGCTACCTGCTGATTTGTTAAGTAAGACTGTTAGTCTTTATGCAAAGTGTTGGTTAAAGAATTAGCCAGGATAGGCCCTGGCTGGTGCGGCTCAGTGGACTGAGTGCCATCCTATGAACCAAAGGGTTGCCAGTTCCATTCCCAGTCAGGGCACATGCCTGGGTTGCAGGCCAGTTCCCCAGTAGAGGGTGCACAAGAGAAATCCACACATTGATGTTTCTCTCCCTCTCTTTCTCTTTCCCTATCCTATTCTCTAAAAATAAATAAATAAAATCTTTAAAAAAAAAGAATTAGGCAGGACAAGCCTTGTGGCATATCATGAGAGAATTGCCTCCTGATGTCTTTACTAATAAGGGCTTTAATAGTCTACCCAATTATTCGTTCTACAGTCCAGATGTCTCCTTGCTCACATGATATCAGGAGGAAGTGAAAAGGCTCTCTGAGAATCGTAAGGCCCTTGAAAACAGAGAGACCTTTACAACTGCAAGGAGTAAGTGGGACCAGTGCAGTGTCAAAGCCCTTAAAGATTTAGACTCCCGGCCCACCCTGCACATCTGCACGCCCTACAGCTGGCTCGTAGACTCAGCGTGAGCTCTGATGCCCCTCCCCTACCCCCGAGACAGACAGACAGACAAGCACACACAGACACGCCTCCATAGGCACCCCGTACCACGTCCACGTCGTCCACAGCGGCCTCATGCTCCAAAAGCAGCCGTACAGCTTGTTCGTGCCCTGCGCCTGCTGCCCAGTGTAGGGCCACCCTGCCCACCTGCCAGGAGTGAGAGGAGTCCTGTGAGGCACTGGCTGGCTGCCTGGCCTGACCCCTACACTCTCCCCACCACCCGGCCAGGAAGCTGGTCTGCGATGGAAGAACTTTGCTGGCTCTGGTGCCCAGCCCCACCCTGGCCCCCTCCTCCTCCACACGGTGGCAGCTGAAATGAATGTAGTAAAACACAACCAGATCCATCTGTCCCCACCTAAAACTTCACAGCTCCCGCTGCTCTTGGGTCAAACCGAATGTCCAGGCCTTGCCTTCCACTGCTTCTCAGAAATGCCAGCTTCCCCTCTAAGTCCGTTCCTGTGGCCTAGTTCCTGAGGGCCCCTGAGGGCTGGGGTTCCGTCCCCTCCTCCCGTCCAAATGGGGCTGAAGGGGCCTGACCCCTCACCACATTCTCAGACCACCCTGGCAGCTCATCATGGTCTCTGGCCTTGGTCACGTCTGAGCAGGCCTGGGGGAAGCCAGCGTCCCTCCACAGCATTCTGCTTTTGAGGGGACAATGACAGGAAACAACTAATTTTCTGTGTGTGTCTCTGGGAACCAGTCATTCCTTCCTCAAGGCTTCTGCCCATGCTGTCCCCTCTGCCTAAAGCACTGTCCTTCTTCACTGGCTCTTACAGAAACACCTCTTCCTCAGGATGCCTACCCTGACCCCTCAGCTGGGGCCGGCCCCCTCCAATCCCCACATGCTCTCAACTTCATCACAGTGGGGAGGAACTGTTTGAAATACTCTCTTTACTGTCAGTTCTGCCCCCCAACACTGTCAGCTCCAAGAGGGCAGGCGTCACGTCTGCCATGGGTTCTGCTCCATCCCTAGCACCTAGCACAGTGCTGGCACAGGCTAGCAAGCCATCATAAATATATATAGATTGAATGAATCAGTGAATGAGTGATTGAATGAATGAACAAGTCTGGCATCAGCAGCCTGTCGCCCAACAAGTCCATGCTTCCTTACTAGTGCTTATCCAGAAACTGAGACCAAGGCTCTAGACATCAGTAACTTGCTGTGTGACCTAAGATGACTTGCTGCCCCCTCTGTGCCTGCCTCAACATACGGGCAGGACTGATACTTTCTGCCCTCCTCACCTCTCCAGGGGTGAGTGAAGACCACTAGGAAACAGGTAGACAAGTGTCCTGAAAACCCCAAAATGCCTGTTACTAAGTACTGCGTCCCAGGCAGGCCCTGAAGACCCAGGGCATACCCCTGCTGTGTCACCCCAGGCAGAGAAACTTCTGCTGCAGTCAGAAATCCTGCATCCAACCTTCTCAACCTCCACTGACCAGATGACCAAGCTGCCATCTCCTCTAAGGTGCTCCTGACAGCCAGCGCCCCAAGGAGGGGAGATGATGCTACTACCCCCGGTGGCACTCAGGACTATCCTCAGTGTCCCCCACAGAAGGAATGGCTTTTCCTTGTCCCCTTCCCCAGCAGGGTTGTCGATCCCCCCTCACCCGAAGCCTTCCCTGAGGCTTGGTCAGCGGGGCTAGTCTGCCTCCCAGGCTGGTCTTTGAGTCCCCGAGGGCAAGCAGGGGCCCACAGCAGCTTTACACGCTCAGTGGGCACCACTGAGGGCCCTCAGATAATTGAGCTAAGTTTCTGCCTCATGCATGCTCAGCCTCTTTTGGTCTGGTCTTGCTCAGTCTCAAACCGCTGGACTTCTGACCAGAGCCAGCGCTCCACCTTTGTCCCTCCAGGTGTTTGCCTCTATTGACCTATCTGCCAGCCTCTTACTCCTGACCTTGACCCCCTGGTGTCCTGACTCTAACTTTTGTTCCTTGGGCATCCCTTTCAGGTGAGTCACAGGGGTTAAGACTATAAACTCTGGAATTGCTGAAGCCTGGCTCAGAATCCTGACCCTGACCTTGGGTGAGGCCTCAGAGACCTTAAGACAATGTGGGCAACCTGCACCTCACTCAAGTTAACCCATGCAAATGTGGACTCCATGAACAGTCCCTCCTTGGTGGAGATGTCCCCACCACACTGTCCCCATCCTGCCTGAGTCGGAGGAGCCTGTTCACGCACCTGATTTCTGGCCCTGACGTCGACTCTTCTCCCAATCAGCTCCTTCATTCTCCCGATGTTGTTCCGGCGGGCAGCCTCGTGGAGCTGCCTCTCCAGAGGATGCACTGAGGGGGTAAAAGGGATCTGGAATGGGGGGGTCCCCACGCTGCATGTCAAGGAGCAGTGAACAGACGTTCCCTGGCCCTGAATGTATCCTGGGCCTGGGTCTTTCAGAGGAATAGAGGGTGGAGGTGGGGAGGAGATACCTCTTCTGTCTCTATGTAGGGACTTCCCCAGACAAGTTGTTTTCCTTCTTTTTCAAAAATTTTTATTTATTGATTTTAGAGAGGGAGAGGAGGGTCAGAAAGTGAGAGAGAAACATCAATTTGTTGTTCCACTTATTGATGCATTCACTGATGCCCTGACTAGGGACTGAACCTACAACCTTGGCATACTGGGACAAGGCTCTAATCAACTTATTGGAAAAAAAAAAAACCAACGGTTGTTTTTCCTTCCAACTCACCACATGTCCACATGGCCAGGACTGTGCAAATCTTGAAGATGGGAGACCATGGGCAAGACCATCCACAGAGCTAAGTGTGTGCCCCTCACCCTCAGAGGTGTCCCATCATCCAGGTCTCATGTCTTCTCCCCAGAGCTGCTCTTAGGGAGGGAGTGGAATTCATTCCCCCTGGAGTCAATAGCTGCCTTTTTCACTGTGTTATGTAGAAAACAGCCAGGATCCACTGAGCCATCTACTGCGTCAGGCCCTGCAGAGGCCAGAGGCATGTTTGCCGGGCTTCTTTGTCCTCATTTCTCCACATTGTCTCCCCTCCCCCAGCTAGGAGCCCACTCTGATTTGCCTTCTCTGTGATCTCTCTGCACACTTCTCAACCTCATCATTATCCCTTTACCTAAGACAGTCTCAGACTAGAGAGAACCTCAGAGCTTCCCTGCCAGGCCCCCGCCATGGGCAGTGGTGGGCTTAGAGCAGGGACATCAAACTCATTTTCACCGGGGGCCACATCAGCCTTGAGTTTGCCTTCAAAGGGCTGAAATAATTTTAGGACTGTATAAAGGTAACTACTCCTTAACTAGGGGCAAGGAGTTTGGCTCTGCCACCAGGTAGAAACAAGATGCTGGGCTGGATCAAACTAGGTGGAGTTTGGCCCACAGGCCTTGTGTTTGCCACCTGTGGCTTAGAGGGTTGGTGGCCAAGTCAGGAGGAACCAGGCCTGGTGACCCGCCCCCCCCCCCCCCCCCCCCCCCCCCCCCCCCCCCCCCCCCCCCCCCCCCCGCCACATGCTGCTATCATCCTGACTGCTCTTAGCTTGTGAAGATGTCAGATCTCTTTGGCTGGGCCTCAAGCTCCTTGGGGGCCCCAGCCACACAGGACCCTTCCCAATCCACCCACAGCTCACAGCAGGCCCAAAGCTGGGTACAGGGAGGAATCCACAAAACTCTGCTTCCATGAAGGACACTAATAATCTCCAGATTAATAGATGCCCATCCCTCCTCCAAAAAGCTTAGACACACTAACGCAAGTGACAAATATGCCCTGGCCCTCTGCACAGTCATCACAGGGAGGTAATCGTGGGGTTTTCTTGCTGCCAAACCTACATCCTGTGTGTGTGGTCCAGTGTGAATGTCCAAACCCAGCCACTGTCTATCTAGGGACAGGTGGACAGCATTTGGCAGGGAAGGGTAACAATGCATCGAAGTGACAGATAGGCCTACACTCAGTTTGTTTTTCCTGATAAATTCTGCATGGCTTTCCAGATGTGAGAGAGGGTCCTGGGCTTCCTGATGCCTCACAGATACAACCTGTGGATCTCAGAGCTCCTACCCCCAGAGCAACCAGCTCTGGCTGAGTCACTTCCTGGCTGTATGACTTAGTTACTTAATTATCCTGTGCCTCAGTTCTCTCATATTTCAAATGGGGACATAAGTTGCTCTGCAGGGTTATTGCTAACAATTAGATATGAAATATGAAAAGGTTCTAGCATGGTGTCTGGCAAACAGTGCCATAATCATCGTGCCACTAATATTTCTCCAAAGCAAAGGGTCAGAGACTCAAATCTGGTAGACAAAGACCTGAAGTGGGCAGACCACCTTCATTCGGACTGCCTGAACCAGTGACCCAACCAAGGAAGGTACTCTCCCTACCAAACCTCCCTGCATTATTGTCCTCCATAGCACCCCTCATCATTGGCGATGCTATATTTACAAATTTAAGTTTATTGTCTGCTTCCCCCATTAGAATATAAACCCATGAGAGGAGAGATTTTTGTCTGATTTGTTAACTATTGTATTCTCAAATTCAGGCCTGGCATATATTTGTTGAATGAATGTGTGACACACAAATCATTAAATCTCTTCTGGGGCTTTTGAATTATAAAATGCTGCCCAGTGAAGACTCATTAGCCCCATAGAAAACCAAGCCTTAAGCTCAGGTAAATGACAGGAGGAAAAAATCCCCAGGGGAAAGCAGCTTCCTGTCAATACTTTAGGGGATGGAGAGAACATCAGCTTGCAAGTGGGGTCCACACTGATAGCTCCAGCCTTCCCCCATTCCAAAGCAGTCTGCCTTCCCTGCAGGTGAGAAGTTCTTTCTGGAAGAGTCCCTCTCAGACCTCAAATCTTTCCAGGAGGCACTGGGTCCCCAGCTTTTCTTTCCTTAACCTCTTGGCTGAATGCTGCCATGATCCAGGTTTGGGAAAAGAGCTGGCACTTCAGGTGTGAGCTTAGAGAAGCTGGGGTTCTAGTGCCCACATCAACACTTTCTAGAAGCAGGATCCTGGGCTAGTCACAACCCCCTGGGGCGGGGGGTGGGTGGGTCTCAATTTCTCCAGCTGTCTAACTGTGGGCCGGTGAAGGAAGTGATCTGAAGAGATCTCTTCCAGCCTAGACTCCCTTTGTCTCAGCAGAAGCCTAGAGGGAGTTGTCGAGCTAGGGAGCGGTTGGGTTTATGTGGGCAGACAGACGGCCAGGAGATGGAATGGGAGCAAGCAGACCCCACAGAGCACCAGTAAGATCAAATCTCATCTTTTCCCTCCACCCGCACCCATACACCCTCTCTGTGGCCACATCAAATATGCACTGCATTCTGGCCTCTGGGCCTTTGATGGGGCTGGGCTCTCTGCCCAGACTTCCACCCCACACACCCCAGTGAACCTTGCTGTGCATAGTTAAGGTCCTGATCATGTGATCCTCCACCCCAGGAAGAATCTGTACACTTTGAAACAGTTAGCACCTTGATAGAACCCCTCGCCCAACCCTCATCCCAGTGAGGACACTGGGATGAGAGGGGTGAGAAGGCTGATCCCTTCTCACCCCTCTGGCAGCTAAAGCCCCCTAAGGCCAGCTGGTGCCCACATGGACACTGCTGCTTGACCTTGGGGCCCTGGCATTGGGCCCACTCCTTGAGCGAGGCTCTGGGGTGCCCTTATCCCACCTGCAGCACCCCATCACTCCTCTCCTCTGGGTTTCAGTTTCCCCATCTGGCACGGTCTCCACTCTCCAACCAGCCCCAACAGGCTGGGGAGGCTGAGGCCTTCAGCGTATCTACCACTTAGTGACTGTGTGCCCTTAGGCCATTTATTTAACTGCCCCATGCCTCAGCTTTCTCTAATGCAAAAATGGAGACAGCAGTAGGTCCTACGCACTGGGCCGCTATGAAGATCAAATAGCGTGCCTGTCCTGGCTTGGCCTGGCACACAAACTAAGTACTCAATAAAGGATTGCATTATCATCTTATTTCTAGCTAATGTCTCCGGCGCGGGGTCAGTGTGCCCTCGGCTCGGTGAGCGTTCCTCTCGGCACCACAAAGGAGCCCATAACGGAGGTGGACACGCGGACCATGGCAATCCCAGCCTGGGTCGCCCCCACGGGGTTCGGGGGATTGCTCTCCGCCTCTGCTAGCTCCCGCCCCCCACCCCGGCCTCCCAGCACCGCTGACTCACAGCCGTCAGTCTCCCACGACAGGTGCTCCCCCATGCCGCTGCTCCGAAGCCTTTGCGCGCTCCCGGCCCAGAGCCAGCCCGCCAGCCGCGCGTCCGCCAGGGCGGGGCAGCAGTGCAGGGGAGTGGGCTCAGAGCTGGGGCGGGGAGCAGCGAGAAGCTGGCGGGCGGCAGCCGCACCTCCAGACCCTCGTCCCGCCTCGCCCCCTGAAGACCAAGCTGGCGCAGCTCTGCAGCCTCTCCTCGCCCCCCTCCATCCCGGTCCAGGCTGCTGGTCCCTCCTTGGGCTCCCTGGTCCTGTCCACAACTCAGCGCCTTTCACACCCATTGTCCAGCAGGTAGGGTCCGCTCTGGGCTCCGCAGGCCCCCCCCTGGGCGTGTCTCTCCCCCTAGGAGCTGCCCCAGCCTCTTGGGTCCAGTGGTGCATGCAAGGCCTCCCGCAGGCCCCATCCTCAGGGACTTGGGGAGGCTTTTAAGGAACAGAAACCCCAGCGAGCCTGCAAACATATAAAAAGATGGTCAGATTTCTTCATGATCAGAAAAATACAACTTAAAATGATAACGAGATACCACGTACACCGATTAGGCTGGCAGAAATTAGACAGCCGAATAATGCCACATGTTGGTGGGGACTGAGGAGCTGTCACAGCCAAGTTGCTGCTGGTGGGTGTAGCCTGGGACAGCCATTCTGAAACACAGTCTGGCAACAATGTGGGACATTACAGATGGCGAATTGTGACCCTAAAATCCAGCTCCTCCTCTTCCTCTTCACCTGTAAAACCCATGGGTTGGAGGCAGGGTCTGTGAGCGGTCCAGCCCAATGGGCCCTGGCTGGGCACAGCAGTGACCTTTCTCCAGGTCACTCACGAGGAGCTGAAGGCCCCCCAACACTGGTGGCAGGTTTCTCCACAAGATGGGCCCTCCTGGCTTTTCCTTGTTCTTACTTCACATCTTAAGAAATTAGAAGTTTTTGGTTTTCGGGGTTTTTTTTAAACAAAAGAAAACTGTGACTGGTGTTCTGCAGTCTGCCTAGTTGATTTCACGCTCCTTTGCTATTTGAGTTCTGTTAGAAAGGCAGCATCCCAGGCCCCAGCCCAGCCCTGCTGAATTGGAACCTGCATTACACCAAGGTCCCCGGTGATTCCTGTTCATGCTGAACTAGAAGCACTGCTCTAGGCTGTCCACGCCACTTTGTCCCAACCCATCTTTTACAGGCTTTTATTGTGAGACTTTCCACAAGCAGACCTAATCTCTTGCCCTGTCTCCATTTACCGAGCACCAGCTGTGAAGCAGCCCCTGTGTCGGCCCCAGGTCAGCATTATCCGCCCACCTGCCTTGTGAGGTAATGCTGTTGTCAAATTCTTTTTCAAGGAGAAAACCATTGTGCACATACAGTCTCAGGACCTGAGGGACCACAGGCCTGAGGTACCCACAGCCAATAGGTGGCCGATTCAAAAACAGCAGGTAAGCTGCAGAGCTGCCAGCACTGAGGGCAAGGCTGTGGCGCCTGCTTCTGCGCATCCCCCTGCAGGAAGATGGGAACATAGTGTCAGGACACAGTCCACGATGGCCCGTGTCACCTTACAGTGGTGGACACCTTCCTCTCAGAGTCTCAGGGCCACTCACTGGGAGTCTGGGAGTCTCTGCTGGGGTTGAATGCACTGCAGTCCTCAGAAGCCCAGGTCTGCAGTGCATCCCGCCTGTTCCCCATTCTGAGATACCTTGGTTCTGGGCCTCTGAAACTGGGGTGTCGCATATTCCGGGGTATACAGTGGTGGACAAGGGGCACAGGAAAACTCAATCAAAACCTCAATTTTACATGATGCCTGGGAAGCAGTGGAAAAGCTTCATTTTTTTAAAAAGCAACCATGGTTTTACAAGTACAGGTATGGATGCAAACTCCGGTGGGTCACTGTGGACAAGGCCACAGAGCTTTGAGTGTTCCCACTGCTCTGGAAACATCTGGGGGAGCCAGACACTGGCTCGGCCCTTTTTCCGTTCCTGCCAGGATGCAGAGCCCATTTCACTGTGCATCCCCAGCACTCACCACACACATACATACACACATGTGCACACACACTAACCATCTCCATGTCATTCTCCAGGTAGGTAGTACCCAGCTTCACACACGTGCTGCCTCCATTCCTTTGGCATCAGAGACTGTGGGGTCAAGGGACAAGAAGGACATGTAATTCAGAGATCACCAGGGTTGATGTGGATGGACAGAGGGCCTGAGAGCACAGTGCTGGGTTTTGGGGTAGGGGATTAGGGGTGGCTTCAGGACCTGTGTGAGTCTTGCAACAGAGGGAAGTGATTGACCTTAATGCTGATTAGAAATAAGGGGGAAATATGCAAGTGAGGAAAAATAGATGAAAACTTGGTTTGGACTACCAGTCAAGATGGCAGCATAGGTAAACACAGCTGGCTTATTCACATAACACATCAAAATTACAACTAAAATATAGAACAACCATCAGACACCACCAGAAATAGTGTTGGATGGAAGTCTGACAACTACAAAATTAATGAAACCACCTCTGTCCAGACTGGTAGGAGGGCTGCAGACACAGAATGGGCTGGTCCCTCACCCACATGTGGTGGATAAAAATTAAGGAGGGATATCTTGAGAGCAAGGAGCCCCAGCCTGACACAAGGCCCCCCAGCCCAGGGTTCCAGTGCCAGGAAGATAAGTCCCCACAACTTCTGGCTGCAAAAACCAGCAGAGATTGGGTAAGTGGAAGAAACTCCGGGAGACACAAGCCGTTCCTCTTTAAGGACCCACACATGGACTCACCTACTCAGACTCACTCCCTCTGAGCTCCAGCACCGGGATAGCAGCTTGAAAGGCACCAGTGGCATACAGGGAGGAACTGAAGTGTATAGCATCAAAGCACACAGATGCCATTGTCCCTTTTCTAAACCCTCCCCCAACAGAGTCACAGAGCCAGCAAGATGATGCCACATCTGAGAATCCATCACCTTGGCTAACATTGTTCGACCCACCTTGGAGATCCCCAGAGACTCCACCACACCCAACTTATGGTTCCAGCCGAACTGCTTTTCCATATGAATGGCTGGTTTTGGCTCATGCTTCACAACTTTCTAAATCCTATCAAACAAACAACAGCTGGCCTCAGTGAGCTCCAGGCCTGGCACTAGCAGCAGCCTGCCTAGATACACACATTCTCTTTGCCTGGGAATCTCCAAGCCCAACATAAGTAGCAGCCATCTCAGATTGCTTTATAGCTCAGAAAGGGTGGCCCAGGGCAAAACACACGTGGGGGCTGATCTTGGCCAGCACCACCTGGGAAGCCCCAGAGAGCCTGAGCACCCAGTGGACAACTGCAAACTATGTCAGAGTACTGCCACCCTACCCCTGCACAGCTGATTCTCCACGGAAGGTGGAGGTTGATAGTAGGTGGTCAGAGCCAATCCTTACAGCTGACTGGCCTGGGTAAATCCCTCCCATCGATCTTCCAACAGCAACCAAAGCTCAACTACAAGAGGAGGGTGTACTAACGGTGTACCTCTGGGTACTCGAGGGGACACTGTGCCACTGGACCCTATAGGACACCTTCTACATTAGGCCACACTACCAAGACACAGAGTCAAAGCAGCTCTACCTAGTACATGGAAACAAACACAGGGAGGCTGCCAAAATAAGGAGACAGAGAAACATGACCCAAATGAAAGAACAGACGAAAACTCCAGAAAAAGAGCTAAACAAAATGGAGATAAACAATCTATCAGATGCAGAGTTCAAAACGCCAGTTATAAGGATGCTCGAGGAACTTAGTGAGGACCTCAACAGCATAAAAATGATCCAGTCAGAAACAAAGGATGCACTAATTGAAATAAAGAACAATTCACAGGGAAACAACAATAAAGTGGATGAAGTCAAGAAACAAATCAATGAATAGGAACATAAAGAAGCAAAAAAAAAGAAAAACAATCAACCAGAACAACAAGAAGAAGAAAGAATCCAAAAAATGAGGACAGTATAAGAAGCCTCTGGGACAACCTCCAGAGGTCCACCATTCACATCATAGTGGTACCAGAAAGAGAAGAGAAAGAGCAAGAAATTGGAAATCTATTTGAAAAAAATAATGAAAGAAAATTTCCCTAATTTTTGGTGAAGGAAATAGACATGCAAGTCCAGGAAGCACAGAGAGTCCCAAACAAGATGGAAGCAAAGAGGCTCACTCCAAGATACATCAGAATTAAAATGCCAAAGTTAAAGATAAAGAGAGAATCTTAAAAGCAGCAATAGAAAAGTTAGTTACCTACAGGGGAGTTCCCATAAGACTGTCAGCAGATTTCTCAAAAGAAATTTTGCAGGCTAGAAGGGATTGGCAAGAAATATTCAAAGTCATGAAAAGCAGGGACCTACAGCCAAGATTGCTCTACCAAGCAAAACCATCATTTACAATCAAAGGGCAGATAAAGAGCTTCTTAGACAAGAAAAAGTTAAAGGAGTTCATCATCACCAAACCATTATTATATGAAATGTTAAAAGGACTTAAGAAAAAGAAAATAAAACTATAAACAATAAAATGGCAAAAGATACAAATCTATCAACAACTGAATCTAAAAAACAAACTAAGCAAACAAGAAGAACAGAGAAAGAATCATGGATACAGAGAGCATTTTGATGGTTGTCAGATGGGAAAGGGGTATGAGAGAATGGGTGAGGAGGTGAGGGGACTAAGAAGCACAAATGGGTAGTTACAGAAGAGCCATGGGGATGTCAGGTACAGTATAGGAAAGGGAGCAGCCAAAGAACTTATACACATGACCCATGGACATGAACAGTGGGGGGAGGGGGATTGCCCGAGGGAATGGGAGGTGTTGGGTGGAGAGGGGCAAAGGGGGAAAATTGGGACAACTGTAATAGCATAATCAACAAAATGTATTAAAAAAAGAAAAACTTGTTTTGTCTGTGGAAAAATAATGCCAATTATTGTCATTTATGAGCTTTACACATCAGTTTAGCCTGTTAACTTGGTAGCTTAGTAATGCATATCATTTCAAATGTCTTTTATTTTAATCCTCAGGGAAGGAAAAAGACAATAAAATTAAACTCGTAAAAGTTCCGCCAGCAGAACGATATTTCCCCTGTCCTGTCGCAGAGCCTTGGCACTTAACTAATTCCCTTTTGCTTGGAACAGCTCTTATCAACCCTTTTTCCATGGCTGGCTACCTGTCATTTTTCAAGCCCGGCCTAAGTGTGAACCTCCCAGTGTTACTGTGCCACTGCTGTCCTCACTGTCCCTCTCGCAAAGCACAGTCACAGTGTGTACTTCTGTGACATACAAGCAACGCTGGGTTCTCCTGGTCATTTTACCCATCGTCCTGTCATTTCACAGTCAGAAGAAACACTGGTCTTGTTCCAAAACCTTGAAAATAAATGCAGGTCATTGTTTTTAAAGTAGCAAGGAATTTGAGAAAATACAGATGCAGCCCTGGCTGGTGTGGCTCAGTGGATTGAGCGCCAGCCTGCTAATCAAAGAATCACTGGTTGGATTCCCAGTCAGGGCACATGCCTGGGTTATAGGCCAGGTCCCCAGTAGAGGGTGCACAAGAGGCAACCACACATTGATGTTTCTCTCCCTCTCTCCCCTTATGTCGAAAATAAATAAGTGAAATCTTTAAAAAAGAAAAAGAAAAGAAAATACAGACACAGCAACACATCCTCAAAACCATACTTCAGATGTCTTTCCCCACAGGTCCGGTCATCCCAACAGAGCCTGCATCTCTCTTCCCAGGTCTCCTCTGCCTCTCTTCTCCCTCTAACCAAACTCTTTCCCAGTGTGTGTAACACCTAAAAGTCTTCTACCCGGCTTTTTGTTTCTTTGTTTGTTTGTTTTTTAAATATATTTTATTGATTATGCTATTACAGTTGTCCCATTTCTCCCCCATCATCCCCCTCCACCCTGCACACCCCCTCCCACCCACATTCCCCCTTTTAGTTCATGTCCATGGGTCATAAGTTCTTTAGCTTCTACATTTCCACACTATTCTTGCCCTCCCCCTGTCAATTTTCTACCTACCGTCTATGCTACTTATTCTCTGTACCTTTCCCCCCTCTCTCCTCCTCCCACTCCCCTGTTGCTAACCCTCCATGTGATCTCCATTTCTGTGTTTTTGTTCCTGTTCTATTTGTTTGCTTAGTTTGCTTTTGTTTTAGGTGTAGTTGTTAATATCTGTGAGTCTGCTATCTTTTTACTGTCATATTTTTATCTTCTTTTTCTTAGATAAGTCCCTTTAACATTTCATATAATAAGGGCTTAGTGATGATGAACTCCTTGAACTTGACCTTATCTGAGAAGAGCTTTATCTTCCCTTCCATTCTAAATGACAGCTTCGCTGGATAGAGCAATGTTGGATGTAGGTCCTTGACTTTCATGACTTGGAATACTTCTTTCCAGCCCCTTCTTGCCTGTAAGGTCTCTTTTGAGAAATCAGCTGACAGTTGGATGGGAACTCCCTTGTAGGTGACTGTGCCCTTATCCCTTGCTGCTTCTAGAATTCTCTCCTTCATTGTAATCTTGGCTAATGTAATTATGATGTGCCTTGGTGTGTTCCTCCTCGGGTCCAACTTCTTTGGGACTCTCTGAGCTTCCTGGACTTCCTGGAGGTCTATTTCCTTTGCCAGATTGGGGAAGTTCTCCTTTATTATTTGTTCAAATAAGTTTTCCACTTGTTGCTCTTCCTCTTCCCCTTCCGGTACCCCTATAATTCGGATGTTGGGACGTTTAAAGATGTCCTGGAGGTTCCTGAGCCTCTCCTCATTTTTTTGAATTGTTGTTTCTTCCTTCTTTTCTGGTTGGTTGTTTCTTTCTTCCTTCTGGTCCACTCCATTGATTTGAGTCCCAGTTTTCCTCCCATCACTATTGGTTCTCTGTGCATTTTTCTTCATTTCACTTAGCATAGCCTCATTTTTTCATCTAATTTGCAACCAAAATCAACCAATTCTGTGAGCTTCCTAATCAGCAGTGCTTTGAACTGTGCATCTGATAGGTGGGCTATCTCTTGGTTGCTTAGATGAATTAGCTCTGGAGCTTTGATCTGTTTTCCCATTTGAGCCATTTTTTTGGGGGGGTCTGTTTGCGGCTGTTACATAATGAGGGGCGGAGCCTTAGGTGTTCATCAGGACTTGGCAACCCAGTCTCTGGGTTGTGATGCTGGATGTCGGGGCGGGGTCCGAGAGAGAACAATGGCACTTGCTCCACTCTCTCTCGGATTCCAGTCCCTTCTGCCGCTTTCCCCAAGCAAACTGGGCCCTTCTGGTGCTGATTTCCGTGTGGGTGGGCTTGTGTACATTTTAGGACCCTGTGGGTCTCTCTAACGAACTCTCCTGTGAGGCTGGGATTCTCTCCCGGCACCTCAACCCCGACAAGTGTTTTCAATCAGTGCTTTTAGGCTTTATTTCCCGGCGCTGGGGCCCTGCGTTATGCAGTCTGTCTTGCTGCCCATTTTCACCTGGCTTATTTGCGTGCGAATGTGTGACCGCAGTCAGCCACCTTTTGCACCTCGCTTGGTCTGCTTGTTGCCTCCCTGCGCTTGGTAACCCCCGCCTGTGCACCTGGGGTGTGCCAACCACCACCTGTGTGCCCAGGGCCACTAGCCACTGCTTTTTCCTGCCGCGACCCCTCTCCACCAGCCGCCAACTCCGCCCCTCTTACCGGTCTGGGTCAATTGTTGTCAGACTTCTGTACAATTCAATTTTCTATCTGCTCTGGTTGGATTTTTTTGGTTCTATATTTTTGTTGTTCTTAATCTTGGTTGTGAGAGGAGGCACAGTGTGTCCACCTACACCTCCATCTTGGCCGGAAGTCCCAGCTTTGTTTTTTTTATACAGAATAATTTTGTCTGCCCACTCCTTCTGCCACTGGAATCTCCTCCATCATCCTAACAGCCTTGTGGGGCATGCACAAACAGTAAGTCATCTCCTTCAGAGGCTGTGAAGACTGGTAGTTTCATACCTTTGGGCATGCCATGTGAGTACTGTGGATGAAAAAGAGGCACTGCAATAACTCTAACTGAAAATGACCTCTCAGGGTTATAAATTCCTATTTGATTATAAATTTCTAACTGGGCAGGTCGTGGTGGGTAGTCATACCTCAGGCCTATAACTTACCTAGTAAAAGGTTATCTTTGCCTCAAGCAAGCCCTGTCTATCGTCTAGGTCAGTGATTTTCAACCAGTGCGCTGAAAGAAGTTTAAAAACATGCAAAACCTGACTATTTAGTCAGGGCACTGACCTCTTTTCCCCTTAGATTGTCAAATAAAAAAAATGACAACAGCCAACAAAACAAGAGCCCATACTGTGTGAATGAATCAAATTCATACCATTTTTGTCAGATCAGCAAAACCTATACATTTTTGGGGTGTGCTGCAGAATTTTAGTAATTAGTTTTCATGTGCCTTGAGATGAAAAAGGTTGAAAATCTCTGGTCTAAGTTAAGACATCTTTGAAATTTCTTCTTTTCGGACTCCCTTGGAAGTTTAACCACTTTTAAGAGAACACATAATCTTAACTATCCTATAATCCAAAACCAGCCTGGCTTTCTCCCCATCTTCCTTACTTCCCTCCTTAATTCCAAATGTATTTTATTTTTTTAAGGTTTTATTTATTTATTTTTAGAGAGAGGGGAAGGGAGGGAGAAAGAGAGGAAGAGAAACATCAATGTGTGGTTGCCTCCCATGTGGCCCCCACTGGGGACCTGGCCTGCAACCCAGGCATGTGCCCTGACTGGGAATTGAACTGGCAATGCTTTGGTTCGCAGCCCGTGCTCAATCCACTGAGCCACACCAGCCAGGGACCAAATGCATTTTAAAAAAACTGCAAACTGTCATTCTGGGAAGGATTTTTCTCAGTCTGCCAAGCTATATGCTTCCAGGCATATCCTCTGTTTAGCTCAAATAAACTACTAAACTCTAAAAAATTCTACAGGTTTGGACATCTCTTCCATCAACAATATTTATTTGTTTACTTACTTGCTTGTTACTCACCTCCCCCACTTCCCTTTAAGCACTTTTGTTCACCATTAAATCACAGGGAGAGAAGGAAGGAGCAACGACAGTGGATAGCAAGTCTCAATGGCACATGATTCTCCAAGGTGATGGGAGCCCTGACCACGTGGGTTTGAAGTTACAGGTGCCCCTGGAGACATAAGGAGTCCAGATACCCCTGGATTGTATTCTTAGCTCTGACACTGCTGGGTTTGGGGGGTTGCTTCATACTTGTTTCATTTTGCTTTTTAGATATTCTTAACGTTAATTTTGTTTTATAAATATAGGGTAAATGGAAGCAACCTGGCTTCCTCCCCCAGGTGTCTGGGTACCTAAGGGGAGGAGTGTTCCCATAGCCTTGACGGGGCCTGATAGGTAGAGTTCTCATAGCCTTGAGACCGAGTCCGATAAACTGTTCCCATAACATGAAGTGTAGTCTCATGCACACAATTATGTTATATTATGTAATGTGCTGGCATTTCGCCAGCTTTGTTCACCTCTAGTACTGAAAGCAGTAAGGGCTTCCCACAGTGACACACAAGGGGACAGTTGCCACAATGGGTGCCACGTTGGGGAGCAAGGGCCACAACGTGTGACATGCAGGGAGACATACAGCTTGCGGCGTGCCTGGTTCACCCACCTGTGAATAAAGGCATGCCAGGCATCCCAACGGCTCTGTGAATATTTTTCCGTCTGCACGAGTACCATGAACTTGCCCGGCCCTGAATACTCACAACACAATAGGTATGTAAAATATTTACATATTTCAAAGTCAAGTCTCTGAAAGTTGCAATAGTCAGTTGTCATAGACCAGCAGCTTCCTCCTTCACTCCATATCCAGCTTTTATTCCCAACAGATGATCCAGCTGACCACCAGGGGCCCCAGGCCACCATAGAGCCATTCTCTGCCCTGAGGAAACAGCTTCCCACGGGCCTCCCACAGCTTCCATGGTTCCATTTCAGCAGCTGGACATACTCGGTTTCTCAGCTTGACTGGCTAGGGACTCCTGCGATGCGCTAACTCCACTTCTCATTGCTGTCTCCCCCGCTCCTTCTACAATTGTGCAAAGCTAATTACTGTAATAAAGCCCCATCCCAACATTCAAAGAGGTTCTGCTCCCTGACTGAATCCTGACTGACCAAATGACATTTTTGTTGTTGTTGCTTACTCTTATACTATTGAATTCGATAACATATACATATACATTATTGCATATGTATATGCTATAACATGAATTTTTTTCTCCCTTTCCTATAGTAGCATACTATACACAACTTTTCTCACCTTGCCTTTTTGGTAACAGCTCTGTTGAGATATGCCACATTCCACACAATTCACTCATTAAGTGTACCATTCAATGGTTTTTAGTATTGGTAAGGGTTGTGTAATCATCACCACTAAATTTTGGAACATTTCACCACCCAAAAAAGAAGCCCCATACCCTTCAGCTCTCACTCCCTCGCCATCCCCGCCACCCACCCCAGGCAACCTCTGCCACTTTCTGTCCCTACAGATTCGCCTGTTCTGGACCAAACAACCCACACCCGCAATCTCCCCACAGTAGTACGTTGCACTCTCCCTCATTCCTTTTGTGGCCTCAGAGTCATCCATCATGTGGCTTATACACCCACTTCCTGCCCATGGACTTTTGCCCTGTCTCCAGTCTCTTGCCGTTACAATAGATTTACGATGAGTCACCTGGTTCATGCATCATTTGTTGTTGTTGTTTTTAACTGATGCAAAGCTATAGGGTCTATTCATAGAGGTGAATTTCTAGGTCAAAGAGTAAATGCTCACATGACTTTTCCAGCTATTGCTGGATCCCCTCCACGTGCTCCATACTGTTTTGGACGCCCATCGGCGAGCAGTGTGTGAGAGTGCCTGCTTCCCCAAAACACACTCTCAGACTTGGATTTTTGCCAGTCTGATAGGTAAGAAATGGCAACTCGTAATCTTAACCTGCACGTCTACCATTACAAGCAAAGCTGGTTATCCTTTTCTATGTTTAAGAACCATTTTCATTTTTTCTTGAGAACAATCTGTTTTTTTATGTCATTTCCCTTTAGGATTGTTGGCCTTTTTCCTACGAGAATTTTAAAAGAACATTTGTTTCTTGTCTTATTAATAAAGTAATTTTTGTTGGTTACCAAAAAAATTTTGTAAACACAGGCAAAAAAAAATCATGATTCTTCCATGCCACTGGGAGCCCCCTGCTGCGTGTATATTGTGGTAGCGTCTCTCTAACAAAAGAAAAAAGCTACACAAGCTCCTGTGTATAGGGCTTTTTTTTTTTTTTTTT